>MJUU01030518.1:0-29706 GCA_002080025.1 Modiolus philippinarum
ACAATTGACCTTTTAATTATTATTATTATTATTATTATTCTTTTTTTTCCGCGGCCAATATAATAAAAGGGTTACGACATATCGATTCGATACTTGGTACACTTAATCGACTTAGTTGTCTGTCGAAGCCACTGACCCTGCGAAACCGATCTATTTTTAGTAACGGAGTTATCTCCCCGAATACGGTTTCTGTTGTTATCGTAATAGCCCAGAAACCGTAACCGATATTAAAATTCTGTGGCAAGGAAAATGTTTCAATCATCCTCAGCATCATTTGGAGCACAAAAAAAATTTTTTGGGTCGCGACCCCGGTCACGCGTTTTTGACCCCGAAATATGTCGATTTCTCAAAAATGTCGGATTTTGATGAAATTTGGTTTCCAGGTAGCTTTTATGGTCCTGATTACAAAAATATGGACAAAAAAATTTTTCGTCCGCCATTTTCCAAATGGCGGCTATTTGAAATTTTGTTATCGCGATAACTCGCAAACGATAAAAAATTTATGAAAACATTATATGGCAAAAATGTTCCTCTCATTGAGATCTACATTTGATTCAATTGGATGAAAATTGTGCGACGAACCGTTTTTGAGTTATAGCCCTTGACGCGTTTTCGTAAATTGTTTTTTTGCGAATAAGTTTTAAATGCTTACAGATAATATAGTAAACATATATGCTTAAAGTGATCAGCATGAAAAGACCTTCAATTTGAGTACCAGGTTGAAGGTCATCGGTGACCTTTGACCTTGACCTTTGACCTTGTTAGCATATAAACTCAATAACCGTAATAGTTAGCTGAAAAATTATATCTGCAAAAATGTTCACCATGTCAAGGGCTACATTTGATTCATTTAGACCGAAGCTCTCCGATGACTCCCTGAAGAGTTATTGCCCTTGACGTGTTTCGGAAACAGGTTTTTTGTGTACAACTTTTAAACCTTTACAGATAGTATGGTCATGTAAGATATCAAATTAATCAGTAAGAAGAGACCTTCAATTTGATTCCAAGGTCAAAGGTCATCAAGGTCAAAGGTCAAGGTCATTGCCAATTTTTTCGTTTTTTTTAACGTAAAATCTTTAAAGCGATTAGAAATGCCTACTCTAATATATTGGAGACAATACGCATCTCATCAAGATGATTTTAAACATGTGACATGAGAAAACATAACACTAAACACAACACTGACTGGGAAAGACCTTGCAGTTGTTCTCTGAACAATTGTCTTTTTAATTATTATTATTATTCTTTTTCTTCCGTAAGGCCTCTGTAAGGAAAACCTTTAGACATATCATTACGAAACTTCGCGTAGTAATTGGAAGTTGGAAAATCTCTTTCGAAATCACCCAACAAGCAAAATCTATTTTTAGTAACAGACTTATCTCCCCGACCTCTGTTTTTGTTGTTAGCAGATAGACTCAGAAACCGTAACCGATATAAAAAATCTGAAGTGGGGAAAATGTATCATTCATCCTCAGGATGATTTATCATGCAAAAAAATTTTTTTGGGTCGCGACCCCGGTTACGCGTTTTTGACCCCTTAATTTGTCGATTTTTCAAAGTTGTCGAATTTTGATGAAATTTGGTATCCAGGTAGCTTTAATGACCCTGATTACAAATCTGGGGTCAAAAAAATTTTTCGTCCGCCATTTTCAAGATGGCCGCCATTTGAAATTTTGTTCTCGCGATATCTCGGAAGCGATAAAAAATTTATGAAAACATTATGTTGCAAAAATGTTCCTCTCATTGAGATCTACATTTAATTCAATAGAAAGAAAACAGTGCAATGAACGGTTTTTAAGTTATAGCCCTTGACGCGTTTCGGTAAATTGTTTTTTTGCAAATAACTTTTAAACGCTTACAGATAATATAGTAAACATATATGTTTAAAGTGATCAGCATGAAAAGACCTTCAATTTGAGTACCAGGTTGAAAGTCATCGGTGACCTTTGACCTTGACCTTTGACCTTGTTAGCATATTAACTCAGAATCCGGAATAGATGGCTGAAAAATTATATCAGCAAAAATGTTCATCACATAAAGGGCTACATTTGTCTCATTTGGACCGAAGCTCTCCGATGACTCCCTGAAGAGTTATTGCCCTTGACATGTTTCAGAAATAGGTTTTTTGCGTATAACTTTTAAACATTTACAGATAGCATAGTCATGTAACATATCAAATTAACCAGTAAGAAGAGACCTTCAATTTGAAACAAGGGTTTAAGGTCATCAAGGTCAGCGGTCAAGGTCATAGCCAATTTTGGGGGGTTTTTTAATGTAAAATCTTTAAAAACGATTAAAAATGGCTACTCTAACATATTGGAGACAATGTGCGTCTCATCAAGATGATTTTAAACATGTAACATAACAAAACATAACATAAAACATAACATTGACTGGGAAAGACCTTGCAATTGTTCTCTGAACAATTGTCCTTTTAATTATTATTATTATTATTATTATTATCATTCTTCCGTAAGGCCTCTGTACGGAAAACCTTTGACGTATCATTACGAAACTTCGCGTAGTAATTGGAAGTTGGAAAATCTCTTTCGAAATCACCCAACGAGCAAAATCTATTTTTAGTAACAGAGTTATCAACCCGACCATGGTTTTTCTTGTTAGCAGATATACTAAGAAACCGTAACCGATATAAAAAATCTTAGGTGGGGAAAATGTTTCATTCATCCTCAGGATGATTTGTCATGCAAAGAAATTGTTTGGGTCGCGACCCCGGTTACGCGTTTTTGACCCCTAATTATGCAAATTTATCAAAGTTTTCGGATTTTGATGAAATTTTGTTTCCAGGTAGCTTTGATGGCCCTGATTACAAAAAGGGGGTCAAAAAAAATTTTTGTCCGCCATTTTCAAAATGGCGGCTTTTTGAAATATTGTTATCGCGATAACTCGCAAATTTATGAAAACATTATATGGCCAAAATGTTCCTCTCATTGAGATCTACATTTGATTCAATGCAACGAAAACTCTGCGAAGAACCGTTTTTGAATTATAGCCCTTGACGCGTTTTCGTAAATTGTTTTTTTGGGAGTAACATTTAAACGCTTACAGATAATATAGTAAACATATATGTTTAAAGTGATCAGCATGAAAAGACCTTCAATTTGAGTACCAGGTTGAAGGTCATCGGTGACCTTTGACCTTGACCTTTGATCTTGTTAGCATATAAACTCAATAACCGTAATAGACAGCTGAAAAATTATATCAGCAAAAATGTTCACCATGTCAAGGGCTACATTTGATTCATTTGGACCGAAGCTCTCCGATGACGCCCAGAAGAGTTATTGCCCTTAACGCGTTTCAGAAATAGGTTTTTTTGCGTATAACTTTTAAACCTTTATAGATAGTATGGTCATGTTACATATCAAATTAATCAGCAAGAAGAGACCTACAATTTGATTCCAAGGTCAAAGCTCATCAAGGTCATCGGTCAAGGTCATAGCCAATTTTTACGTTTTTTGTATCGTTAAATCTTTAAAACGATTAGAAATGGCTACTCTAATATATTGGAGACAATGTGCATCTCCTCAAGATGATTTTAAACATATAACATGACAAAACATAACATTAAACACAACATTGACTGGGAAAGACCTTGCAATTGTTCTCTGAACAATTGTCTTTTTAATTATTATTATTATTAAGGTCTTTCCCACTACAGTGGAAAGACCTTATTGTATTTCGTTTGATGATTATTATTATTATTAAGGTCTTTCACGACCTTGGTCGTAAAGACCTTATTGTTTTTCTTTTATTATTCTTTTTCTTCTTATTATTATTATTATTCTTTTTCTTCTGCCGGCTCGCGCCCACAAAACTATGCAACATATAACTTCGCTATTATTGATCGGAAAGTTAACCGCTGGAAAAAAATCACAACTTGGATGCTGGCTTATTTCTACTTACGGAGTTATCTCCCCCGGTCCAAAAACCTTTTTATCCGTTTATCTTAAAAACCGTAAAAGATAGCTGAAGAATTGTAATGGGAAAATGTTCAAAATGTCAAGATTGAACTTTAGGATATTTTTTTTCCAAATCATGCGGTATGTTTTTTGAGTTATTTCCCCTGAAAGATTTAGAGTTTCCGGAACAATTTTTTTCTTCCAAACCATAAGTCCTACAGACCTGGGACCTGAGACCATTTACTATATCACATCACATATCAAATTAATCACACTTCCCAAATCATAGATTAAAACTAGTTAATATCATCTATAAGTTCCCTGTCACTTCTAGGCGCCTCTTTAGTGTGACTTTCGATGATGAAAACCTGGAATCACGCCTTTTATAAATTTAGAATATACTGTTAGTCTATGTGTTTAAACATCCTTTTTTATCTATCTGGTTTTGGACATATATATATATATATAGTACTGTTTTCAATTAACTTACATTCACGCATAATAATAATTCACAGCAACCCCCCCCCCTTTTTTGCAGTAAATTAATAAATAAATAAATTGTAATGTCTACTTAGTTTCACCACTTAAGATATCTAATAATTGTATAAAATTATTCACACAATTTAACAAGGGAACTTTATTCGCCTTCTCTGTCGCTTCTAGACGCTTTTTGTGTGACTCTTGAAAGACGATATTAATAACCAATGAAAAACACTGATAACATTTAGTGCTTCCCTCAAAGGGTAGAAAAAATGCCGGTTAGCGGTGAGGAATGTAAACAAAAACATAATTACTTCATTGTTACCCTAAAATTTGTCAGTAACTTTTCAACTGATTTATGAAACAGCCTTCTTGGATTCTCAGACTGAAATATAGCATGGATATTATATTGTAAACGAAAGACAAACATGCGATTACTCTTTTAGATGAAGGGATATACATGTACGTGAAAAATCCCACCTACAACATGTAAGAATGTGCGAGGAAAAAAAAACGTTTAATGGACACGATCTTGATTTCTTTTCCAGAATTTTTTCTTGTGCATGACTAGAAACTAGAATGGTTGGATAGAGGTTGGATGTCACCATGTCTGTTTGGCATCACATACATGTAATGGACCGATTCAGAAATTCAACTTCCGTCCACGTAAATGACGTTGCGCAAGCTCAGCGTACTTGCAAAATACGTTTGGACCAATCAAGAACGTTCAGAACAATGACAATCCCATAATGCCGTTGCATTTCTGAATCGGTCCATTAAGATGTGTGTTCTTATGACATTGTATTAGCAGGGGTTACATTGTATATATACCTGGACACATTGCGAACAAAAATATTTCAGCATCTTTTTGGAGAAAGGCTGTGTGCTGAGTTCTATTTAATTTTATCACCGGCTTTTGCTTGAATAAGTGCTGAAATTTGCATCTCTGATACCGGTTAAGTTCAGAATTTGGATTTAATATGCAACCTGATACACGTCTTAGTAGAAGTTAACTAATTTTAAATTATGGAAGATTCATCGTATGGCGATACCACATATAGTAATATCATAACCATCTCACAGATAAAATGTGTAACCTGTTACCCAAGTCCCATACCTGTACCAAAAATCTCTGTACCCAAATCAATTTTTGTGCATAAAATCTTCATTTCATGATCAAACTTTGTGACACTTCTCATGAATAGGGATATGTGACAACATTCAATCTTACAGTCACTATTTCTTATAGAATTTGAGTTAAAAGCTTTGAAAACAGTGCAGGCATTTTGCCTTTCATAGATACATGTATAGCATAACTGAAATAAGAGTGTAGTTCATAATTACTTCTTTATTATTATTTTTTGTATTCTTGTTGTATTTTGTGTCTTGTGTCTGTCCTATCGTGTAATTGATGTTGATTGTTTTGTCTGAATGTATTTCAGTGATGATCCTTTGTACTGGATTTTATACTGAATAAATTACTTACTTACTTACTTACTTACATGTATGCATATAGAGTTTAAAATATAGATTCTAGTGTAATCAGTTAATTAGGCATACTAGTACAATGTAATGTCAATACAAGATGGTCTACGAGTATTTGTTTTCATTAATCGCAATGTTTGGGTGTAATATAAGTGCAAAAATTTTAATCACAATAAATAAAAGAGAAAATCTGTGAAAATTATGGAGAAATATTGATTCAAATGTTGACAAATTTGTAGCAACATTGATTTACTGTAAATATATTTTGTACAAGTAACATTTCCAATAAAATTTTACATATAATTATATATTTTGTTGGATATACATTTGTAGAGTTCAAGTAACATTCTTTTTGCATTTTATGGAGTTTTATGCGCACATGTATACTGTACATTTTTATATTGCACAAGAGGACACTTTTCATAACTGTATATGCCATCAGAGAATGTTATGAACACAGAAATTGAACAGATACATGGATACAGGTTTAATTAAACCCGCATGATCCAAATGGGAGGATCAGGAAGGAGGCTTAAAAGTACCATATTTTCTCTTTTATGAAGGATGTACATTGTGTATTATACATGTAATTAATATTGTTTATCTGAAATGAATATTATTCACACTGACAGACAGTCAGTTATTTTTATTTCTGAGACAAGACAATTTTCAGGAAAATACAAAAAATATGTTTATCTAGTAATGCATGTTTACATGTACATTTTTTGTACTGTACATGCTCATACAACATTACTTTACTGAGATTGACAATAAAGTAGCCCTGGGATTATAGAAAAGTTCAAATTAAATTATGCAAATGAAAATGATTTCCCAATTCAAAACAAATTTCTTTTCATCGATTATAGTATTTGTTTCTGAATAAAACAAATATTTTGATTATCGCAAGGCACCAACTGTGAATCTGTGAATCAATGAGATCATCATTATAGTCGAAATAATCAATGCGACTCCAAAAAAGTTATTATAGTAATGCAATCAAAATTGATCATTACAGTAATACTGACTTTTTCAACAGTCTCATACTTTCATGTTTTGTTTCGACTACAATAATGAATTCATTGATTCGCATTTGATACAAAAATGTAGGTATTTTACAAATACATGTTTTTGCAGGTTTGGGAAATGCTGTCATGGCAGTCAAATATTTAGCGTCCAAAAATACATGTACAAATGTGCAATTAAACTGGAACATTTTCTGACGTCATCATGGTCATAGTAATTTACTTCTTACATTTTAAATAAAGGAATAAATATGGCTAATGATAATCTATTTAATAACAGACATTATTTAGATCTGACAGCCATATGACATGTACGAAATACATGTATTATGTGTAAAATATTACCATTTCCACCTTTTAACACTTTTGATTAGTGGTACATGTACAAGTGTAGACATATCATTTAAAAAGAAAATTTGTACATGTTGTAATTGAAAATCAGTTTTATGAGAAATGCAAAACTTAAACCACCCATCCCCCATGAATCTTTATTTCTTTGTCAGGTTGCATTGTAATGCACATTTTTATTATTCATACTATGCCCCAGGATCAAGGATCTTACATATCGTTTTAGTCCTGTCTGTCTGTCTGGACATCCTAAACTTTAACTATGCTATAACTTTTGAATTACATGTATGTACATTTTGTAAGATATGATTTTGCATATTTTGCAAGTGTATAGGTTTAGTCAATAGGAACATACATGTACATTGTACATTTAAATACACATGCATGCAAAACTCAGTTCATCTGAAAAGTCAAGGCCGCAGATGTCAGAACTTACCAATGGACATGTTAAAGTACTACATGTAGTATAGGAGTTACAGGTGGAGGATTTGTCAAACGTGTACACTATGCACGTATGTGCCGTTTTACTATTATATTAATTTTTTGTTTGAATTTAGATGTTCCCGTAGCCAAAAATTGCCTATAATCAATCCGCAATTCTATTCTACAATGTATATTTATTAAGTCATGTTGTTACTAAACTTACAATGACTTACAGGATGTCTTATTTTTACATTATTTAGGTTGCTTGAAAATACTGTAATGAACAAAATCTATGCCAAAGTGAAATGACAGAAAGGCGGTTTAATGAGTAATATTTGTGCTTAGTAGGCTTGTGAAAGACCTTGAAATTCTTCTCTGAAGAATTGTCTTTTTAATTATTAAGGTCTTTCACCACAAGTGAAAGACCTTATTGTATTTCTTCTGATTATTATTATAATTATTATTATTTTTTTATTTTTTTTCTGCCGCCCATAGCGAAAAAGTGTCGCGACATATCAGTTCGATACTTGGTACACTTAATCGGCTTTGGAAGGGGACGAAGCCACTGACCCTGTGAAACCGATCTATTTTTAGTAACGGAGTTATCTCCCCGAAGACCGAAAACCTTGTTATCATGTTTGCTCAGAAACCGTAACCGATATCAAAATTCTGAATGGGGGAAAATGTTACATTCATCCCCAGGATGATTTGTCATGCAAAAAAATTTTTTTGGGTCGCGACCCCGGTTACGCGTTTTTGACCCCTAAATATGCAAATTTCTCAAAATTATCGGATTTCAACTAAACTTGGTTTGCAGGTAGCTTTTATAGTCCTGATTACAAATCCGAGGTCAAAAAATTTTTTTCGTCCGCCATTTTGAAAATGGCGGCCATTCGAAATTTTGTTATCGCGAAATCTCGGAAACAATAAAAAATTTCTGAAAACATTATATTGGAAAAATACTCCTCTCATTATTATCTCCATTTTATTCAACAGGTGCGAAACTTTGCGAACAACCGTTTTTGAGTTATAGCCCTTGACGCGATTCGGTAAATCGGTTTTTCGCGAATAACTTTTAAACGCTTACAGATAATATAGTAAACATATATGTTTAAAGTGATCAGTATGAAAAGACCTTCAATTTGAGTACCAGGTTGAAGGTCATCGGTGACCTTTGACCTTGACCTTTGACCTTGTTAGGGGATAAACTCAGAAACTATAATAGATAGCTGAAAAACTACATCAGTAAAAATGTTCAACATGTCAAGGGCTCTATTTGTTTCATTTGGACCGAAACTCTCCGGTGACTCTCTTACGAGTTATTGCTCTTGACGCGTTTTGGAAAAGGATTATTTACATATAACTTTTAAACCGTTATAGATAGTATAGTCAAGTAACATATCAAATTAATCAGTAGGAAGAGACCTTCAATTTGAGCACAAGGTCAAAGGTCATCAAGGTCAGAGGTCAAGGTCATAGCCAATTTTTAGGGTTTTTTTCCGTAAAATCTTTACAACAGTAAAAATAGGTGATCAAATGTACGGGAGAAAAGGAAATAAATGCAATTATAAACCAAAAGTGACTTTCCTGAAATCATGGTGAAAACTGGTGAAAGACCTTGCAATTGTTCTCTGAACAATTGACCCTTTAATTATTATTAAGGTCTTTCACGACACGGTCGGAAAGACCTTCTTGTAATTCTTATGATTATTATTATTATTATTATTATTTTTCCGCTGGCCGTTGCCTAAAAACTACGCGACATATCATTTCGATACTTGGTGTCATAAACCGGTCTTGGATGGACTCGACAAAAATCACCCCGTTGATGTGATCTATTTTTAGTAACGGAGTAATCTCCCCTAACACGGTTTTCCTTGTTAGGGAATAAGCTCAGAAACCATAACCGATATCAAAAATCTGAATTGTGGATAATGTTGCAATCATCCTCAGGATGATTTGTCATGCAAAAAAAAAATTTGGGTTGCGACCCCGGTTACGCGTTTTTGACCCCTAAATATGCAAATTTCTCAAAGTTATCGGATTTTCACCAAATTTAGTTTCTAGGTAGCTTTTATGGTCCTGATTACAAATCCGGGGTCAAAATTTTTTTTTTCGTCCGCCATTTTCAAAATGGCCGCCATCTGAAATTTTGTTATCGCGATATCTCGGAAACGATAAAAAATTTCTGAAAACATTATATGGCAAAAATAGTCGTCTCATTGAGATCTACATTTAATTCTAAAGAATGAAAACTGTGAGATGAACGGTTTCCGAGTTATAGCCCTTGTCGCGTTTTGGTAAATCGGTTTTTCGCAAATAACTTTTAAACGCTTACAGATAATTTAGTAAACATATATGTTTAAAGTGATCAGTAGAAATGACCTTCGATTTGAGTACCAGGTTGAAGGTCATCGGTGACCTTTGACCTTGTTAGGGGATAAACTCAGAAACCATAAAAGATAGCTGAAAAAGTATATCAGCAAAAATGATCAGCATGTCAAGGGCTATATTTGTTACATTTGGACCGAAACTCTCCGATGACTCCCTAAAGAGTTATTGCTCTTGACGCGTTTCGGAAAATGTTTTTTCACATATAAGTTTTAAACCGTTACAGATAATATAGTCAAGTAACATATCAAAATAATCAGGAAGAAGAGACCTTCATTTTGAGCACAAGGTCAGAGGTCATCAAGGTCAGAAGTCAAGGTCATAGCCATTTTTGGGGATTTTTTCAGTAAAATCACCAAAAAAGGTAAGAGATAGGTTATTAAATGTAGTTGAAAAAGTTCAAAACTCTTGTTTACATCATATTTTTTACTAGAATCGACAATAGAATAAAAAAATAACATGTAATTCTGATGAAAACTGGTGAAAGACCTTGCAATTGTTCTCTGTACAATTGACTTTTTAATTATTATTCTTCTTCTTTTTTTTATTCTGCCATCAATGTTGTCGAACTGCTTAGACCAATCATAACCAAACTTGGTACACTAATCAAGCACTGGCGTAGCTCGACGCAGGTCACCCTGAAACCCGATTCTATTTTTAGTAACAGAGTTATCTCCCCAAATACGGTTTATCTTGTTAGCAGGTAAGCTCATAAACCGTAACCGATATCAAAAAACTGAGTTGGGGAAAATGTTGGACTCATCCTCAGGATGATTTGTCATGCAAAAAAAAATGTTTGGTTCGCGACCCCGGTTACGCGTTTTTGACCCCTAAAAATGCAAATTTATCAAAGTAGTCGGATTTTGATGAAATTTGGTTTCAAGGTAGCTTTCATAGCCCTGATTACAAAAAGGGGTCAAAAAAAATTTCGTCCGCCATTTTCAAAATGGCGGCTATTTCGAAATTTTGTTATCGCAATAACTCGCAAGCGATAAAAAATTTATGAAAACATTATATGGCAAAAATGTTCCTCTCATTGAGATCTACATTTGATTCAATTGAACAAAAACTCTGCGACGAACCGTTTTTGAGTTATAGCCCTTGACGCGTTTCCGTAAATTGTTTTTTTGCGAATAACTTTTTAACGCTTTCAGATAATATAGTAAACATATATGTTTAAAGTGATCAGCATGAAAAGACCTTCAATTTGAGTTCCAGGTTCACGGTTATTTGGGGACAGACGAAATCTATTTTTAGTAACAGAGTTATCTCCCCGACTGCAGTTTTTCTTGTTATCAGGCAAACTCAGAAACCGTAACCGATATCAAAATTCTGAATGGGGGAAAATGTTTCATTCATCGTCAGGGTGATTTGTCATGCAAAAAAAATTTTTGGGGTCGCGACCCCGGTTACGCGTTTTTTGACCCCTAATTTTGTCGATTTTCAAAATTAACGGAATTTGATGAAATTTAGTATCCAAGTTGCTTTAGTGACCCTGATTACAAATCTGGGCTAAAAAAAATTTTTAGTCCGCCATTTTCAAAATGGCCGCCATTTGAAATTTTGTTATCGCGATATCTCGGAAACGATAAAAAATTTCTGAAAACATTATATTGCAAAAATGTTCCTCTCATTGAGATCTATATTTTGTTCAACTGAACAAAAACTCTCCGATGAACCGTTTTTGAGTTATAGCCCTTGACGCGTTTCGGTAAATCGGTTTTTTGCAAATAACTTTGAAACGCTTACAGATAATATAGTAAACATATATGTTTAAAGTGATCAGCATGAAAAGAGTTTCAATTTGAGTACCAGGTTGAAGGTCATCGGTGACCTTTGACCTTGACCTTTGACCTTGTTATCATATGAACTCGGAATAGATGGCTGAAAAAGTATATCAGCAAAAATGTTCATCATGTCAAGGGCTACATTTGTCTCATTTAAACCGAAGCTCTCCAATGACTCCCTGAAGAGTTATTGCCCTTGACGCGTTTCAGAAATAGGTTTTTTGCGTATAACTTTTAAACCTTTACAGATAGTATGGTCATGTAACATATCAAATTAATCAGTAAGAAGAGACCTTCAATTTGATCCAAAGGTCAAAGGTCATCAAGGTCATCGGTCAAGGTCATAGCCAATTTTTACGTTTTTTTTATCGTAAAATCTTTAAAACGATTAGAAATGGCTACTCTAATATATTGGAGACAATGTGCATCTCATCAAGAGGATTTTAAACATGAATAACACTAGACACAACATTGACAGGGAAAGACCTTGCAATTGTTCTCTGAATAATTGTCTTTTTAATTATTATTATTATTATTATTCTTTTTCTTCCGTAAGGCCTCTGTACGGAAAACCTCTTGACGTATCATTACGAAACTTCACGTAGTAATTGAAAGTTGGAAAGTCCCTTTCGAAATCACCCAACGAGCAAAATCTATTTTTAGTAACAGAGTTATCTCCCCGACCATGGTTTTTCTTGTTAGCAGATATACTAAGAAATCGTAACAGATATAAAAAATCTGAGGTGGGGAAAATGTTTCATTCATCCTCAGGATGATTTGTCATGGAAAAAAAAATTTGGGTCGCGACCCCGGTAACGCGTTTTTGACCCCTAATTATGCAAATTTATCAAAAGTGTCGGATTTTTATGAAATTTTGTTTCCAGGTAGCTTTGATGGCCCTGATTACAAAAAGGGGGTCAAAAAAAAATTTCGTCCGCCATTTTCAAAATGGCGGCTATTCGAAATTTTGTTATCGCGATAACTCGCAAACGATAAAAACTTTATTAAAAACATTATATGGCAAAAATGTTCCTCTCTTTGAGATCTACATTTGATTCAATGGAACGAAAACTCTGCAACGAACCGTTTTTGAGTTATTGCCCTTGACGCGTTTTCGTAAATTGGTTTTTTGCGAATAACTTTTAAACGCTTACAGATAATATAGTAAACATATATGTTTAAAGAGATCAGCATGAAAAGACCTTCAATTTGAGTACCACGTTGAAGGTCATCGGTTACCTTTGACCTTGATCTTTGACCTTGTTAGCATATAAACTCAATAACCGTAATTGATAGCTGAATAATTATGTCAGCAAAAATGTCCACCATGTCAAGGGCTACCTTTGATTCATTTGGACCGAAGCTCTCCGATAACTCCCAGAGGAGTTATTGCCCTTGACGCGTTTCAGAAATAGGTTTTTTGCGTATAACTTTTAAACCTTTATAGATAGTATGGTCATGTAACATATCAAATTAAACAGCAAGAGGAGACCTTCAATTTGATCCAAGGGTCAAAGGTCATCAAGGTCATCAGTCAAGGTCATAGCCAATTTTGACGGTTTTTGTATCGTTAAATCTTTAAAACGATTAGAAATGGCTACTCTAATATATTGGAGACAATGTGCATCTCATCAAGATGATTTTAAACATGTGACATGACAAAACATAACATTAAACACAACATTGACTGGGAAAGACCTTGCAATTGTTCTCTGAACAATTGTCTTTTTTTTTCTACTTTACCAAATAACAAAACATTAAGTATTGTTTTAACCCATCAATACCCGATGATATGAAGGCAGTAGTGTCTTTTATAAAGAAGAACTTTATTTGCACAAATAAACCCTAAAACAACCATTAGAACTGAGGAAGGGAGACCGATGATGTCTTTGTATCAATATTATTCTATGCTAAATTTGTATTGAATTATGTTGTATGTATGTTTCTTGTATTGCTGCAACTCAAATGGGTTTATGTTTTGCAATTAAATAATTAAATATAATTTCCAATTTTTTCAAAAAAGACATATATTTCCTTTTCGCCACAGGCAACCACAAATTTATTTATCATTATTTTCATATGTCAAATGAAAGTTACTTTAAATTAATGTTTTATAATCGTTACAGTATATGTATTGATTCTTCAAGTGTTTATCAATCATGTTTTAAACGTATCCAATGCCGGGGCATACATCATTTTATCAAGAAATTTATTCAAAGTTCTTGCCACCCTAACAGTAAAAGCAAGAACGAAAATGTTGAGTTTGTGGTCGACAATATATTTGTCCTGTTTGGAGTTCTGGTGTTCAACTAACCAGTGGGATTCTTTATTCTACAAACTATGCATTTCTTTTTAAATTATCGGTTTCTCCACTCTAATGAGGATAACGTCATCGCAAACGGTAATTAAAAATTAGCGCAAATTCTTTAATTTCAGCTTCCGTTACTTACATGTAGTTATGTAATATTTTTCACTAAATAATCCTCGCTTTTTGCGATTTTCTTCATCTCATCTTTCCGGTTTTTAGTGGGAGTTCACACTGTCAGTGCTTTAGTTTTCAGTGTTTTCTTGTTTACTACACTGTCATCTTTTAGTTTTGTCTTCGTTGATAATGTTTGTGATACCGATTTGTCCTTGTTATTGTCAGAATACTAAATATATTCATAGAAACTATTCAAACTTTCACCTTGGTACTGTTTGAGGGTTAGAGAAGTAACACGTACTATGGAGATTAATTGGTTTGTCTAAGGGTTAGAAAATGACATTAACCAGTCAATTACAAAGCAGATTTTCAAAACAATAATTTTACTGGCTGTGTGACGGGTGCCATGCGTGGAGCAGATCATGCTTACCCTTCCGGAGCACCTGATGATACCCCCGTTTTTATAGGGGTTCACACTGCTAGTGCTTTAGTTTTGTAGCGTTCTTGTTCATTTTTGTTTATTTGTTTTGTCTTTGTCACGCTGTCTCGATTCGTGTTGCTGTGAATTGCCGTGATTTTTGATTTGTGGTTTTAGAGTTTCCCCTTTCTTCGTTCTTGCTTCGGTGTTCGTTTGCCGATGTATCCAAAAGATTCCAAAATTTAGTGTTGTACAAAACTTTCACATCTGCCTCATTCTTTAACCTTCATCTAGAAATTGACAACACTAGTAAATTATCAACTGAGTTATATAAAAAAGACTTCACTTTTCTAATAGTAAACATCCCTTTTCTTTGTAATGATTTTCCAGCATATGGTAATTACTCCTTCAAACTCACTGGCTTTTGATCGATACATTGACTTCTTTGCAAAAGTTCTGTTATTACAAATAAGGTGCTTGAAACAAGGGTATGCAACCCATGACTTGAAGTTATCACTGCTGGAACTAATATGTTCAACATACCGGTTGTCTTATGAAAAAAAAACATGATATGCTTTATCTAACCTGGTTTTTAATTGGATCCGTGTTGTTCATCTGCATTTGTTTATCTGTTTTTATTCTCTTTTGTTCTGCAATAATAGATGTTTTGTTTCTTTATGATTCCGATGTTTAGCCATGTTTTTTTTACTGGTTCGGCTCTCACTTTCTCGTGGTTCTTTGTTCATGCCGGTGGTCGATTGTGTTTTGGTTTAACGCTCTAATCGAGTTTCATTCATAAACTTTTAAAATGTGCACAAAGCTATGTCCACGAACAAATTAATGAATCCTATCATCTCATTTATTAACAGTGACGAATGTGTTTTTCAGATAGCACAGAAATTTAAGACTGCATACCCATGGAAACAAAAAGTTTAAGACTACATACCACGGAAACACTTTCAAAGATCTTTCCTCTACTACTGGGCCAGTTGTGACCAAACTTGCCTTCACCTTCACTTGGCGGTCATCAATTAAGTATACTTTTCTGGTTTGTAATTAATCCAATATATCTGTCAGCAGGGAACATGGTACGGCATTTGACTCTATATATGGAAAAAATATAAAACAGATTTTCTCCATTGAAATTACTTGGTCAGTTAGAACAAAACTTGCCTCAATTTTTCTTTGATAATCTCACCTCATTGGAGATAGCTGCTGGCTGGGAACATAACTTAACATTGAACTCTATAATACGCTGATTAGAACCATACCTTATTGTTGGGCGTTTTAATTCTAAATGTTCAGGGGAATAATACCTCTTGTCTTTTTTTTTATTTGAATTGAACATTCAGTGATTGATTATATTTTTCAATTGTGGCTTAATATAATCA
This sequence comes from Modiolus philippinarum, assembly GCA_002080025.1. Taxonomy (NCBI): domain Eukaryota; kingdom Metazoa; phylum Mollusca; class Bivalvia; order Mytilida; family Modiolidae; genus Modiolus; species Modiolus philippinarum. The sequence continues at coordinate 16,085 of MJUU01030518.1, forward strand.
TATATTGTAGATCAACATTGAAAGGATATGGAGTAAATGCATATGAGACAAAGTCTCTTAAAATTCATGTTAGAACCAAGCAATGGAGCAACGCTTGTATAGTTGTTCTTCATCTTGAAGTCACTATGAAGCATTCAACAAATCATAGTAAGTTCCAGACGACCCCTAGCACCAGTTTCAGTGAAAAGATTTGCATGCTATCAAACATTTTGGTTTTCCTTAATAAAGGGGAGTTTGAATATTTTGTATTTTGTATGTTCATCATTCCCTATTAGCTTTTACGCGTTATTCGTTTATTGCACTTCCAAATGTTTTGGTTTGATCTGCACTTATGAGACATAAGTTGTCGAAATGCGCATATGCAGAAAATAAATATAACTTCGGTATTTTGTTATCCTTTATGCAAATTACCAACAAAGTTTTGTTAGATTTCAATAAACTTAACAAAAAAAGTAGTACACCATGTGAAAATTATATACATAATTAAGGGGAGAAAATCGGAGTTGAGACTGTCTGTGTTAATCCATTATTTTTCTATGCAATTCCTCTTGGTGATTTGTGAAATTTCAATTCAACCCAATCTAAATGTTTAAATTCCCTTTGAAAATGTATATGCACGAATGAGTACATTTACTCTGCCTTGTATTTAAATAATGTATAAATGACGATTTGACTACTTCGGGTCACTTCTATTACTGCGCTTTATCAGTCAATACAAGAAGCGACACCATCATAACAACACATATTAAAATAAACAAAGATGAGTGAATCTATACAAAGCAATGGTATATCTTCCACGATCTATCTTTTCGAATATTTTTTCTTGAAAACATGCATTCTATTAACGAAATGCTGTTATATAAGTATTGAATGCACTATTTTGTGGCTTTATTGTCTTGTTAAAGTGTGGATCGAGCGCGCATTCTTACATTGAGAGCTAGCAAGCTTTATTTGAAATGTGCTACGGTCCCCTGCTTTAACACAGCAATTAAAAGATACTGCATTTTATTTATACAAATGAATTTATCCAGTGCTGCATAATAAAGACGATTAAAATTGCTCGACATTTAGCAATTAATTCCACTCAAACCGATGCTACATGTTTGGTAATTTTGAACTTACTGTGAGGTATGAGCATAGCTAATTGTTGAAGGCCTCACGATGACTTCAAGATGCAGAATAACAATAAAATCTTTGTTTCACTGTGCCCACAGCTCTTGTTTCATTATGCTATGATTTCTTGTGATTGACTCGATGAGTGCCCTATAGTTGTTAATACGCTGCAATTGTCTTTTATGAATCTTTTTGTCGGACAACCGATGACAGTAGTTGTAAGAGCACTTTGCCAGTTAATTCTATGTCTGTTGACAACCCAGCATCCATGAACAAAAAAGAAGATACATTTGTGTAGCATTGCTTGACATTAAGTTTTAACTCCCGATAAAACCGGTGCTATAGGCCGTCTTGAACTTACTAAAACGTATGACTTTAGCTCATAGTTGAAGGTCTCACAAGGGCTGCAAGATGAAGAGATAAATATAGTTTTCACCACTCTTGGTGGTTTAATACGGTCTGTTATCAAATCGAGTTAGTTAAATTTGAAATTTTAGGAACGAGCCTTCGGCGAGTTCCTAAAATTTCAAATTTTAACTAACGAGATTTGATAACAAACCGTATTCAACCACCAAGAGTGGTGAACACTTTTTCTCTTATGATAAACGCAACAAAAGATTGATGTGGCCTATTTGTTTTTGTTTTTTTATATTTGCGCCATGCGGATTAATATTAGATGTAAATATCATGACGTAGGAATGTACCATTCTTCGAAATGCTAAATTTCTTCAATGAAAAATGAATGAAAATATACTTCTATCCAACAAAGTAAACACTTAATATAGTTATAATAACAATATTTAGCAATATGAACAGTTTGATAGTTTTTTTCTGGGAACTATTTTGGAAGTCAACAGTTTAATACGTCCTTCGGTCTATCGCCATTGAAGATCAATTAGACAACATGTGCTTGGAAGTTACTCGGAGTGAGAGTCGTAAATGACCCGTGGAAGGCATTTGGATAGGATCACGCCAATCCCCACCATAATGTACGTGAACATTAAATATTCCACCATAGATGTTTCCTCCAAAGAGAGAACTGCCACACTTTGCTGAGCTTGAATTTGTCATTGATGTATTGATAGCTTGTTGTTGAGAAGGTAGAGTAACATCACAAGAGGGCGGAGCAATTTGTTCAGTAACGTTCTGAGTAACAGATGATGAGCTATTGCCATCTATTATCCTGGAAATGTCCCTGTGCTGCCTTTCGTTGATTTTTTTTATATTCATTTACTGAGCGGATATTCTTGTGTCCTGATATCTGAAAGTGAAAGCAAGAAAGTGAGTATGAAGTTCAGTGTTTAAACATAATAATATTTTATTAAAACCTTCATGATTTTTTTTCATAAATGACAAACAGGAAGGCGCTTGTAAGACAGAATGGGTAGTACAGAGCTATTTTGGCCTAATTTTACATTTTGGTTCCGTAGTAAACCCAATAGGCCCTTTCACCATAACTGCGGTTCTGCTGCTGCACATGCACTCGCATGCCTTTGAGTGGGTAAAATGCAACGTCATAATATACTTGTCGTCTTGATATATTGTTCTGCGACGTCATTTTTGCTGGAAATGTTCTTATTTTCCACTCAAAACAGGTTGGGGAAAATCTCCCATTTGGGGTATAATACCTCACTTGGGGTATAATACCCCAAACGGGGTATATTTTTACAGTGATGATATTCTTTATTTTGGATTTGACAGTTTTTGCTAAAAAGGGCAAATATTTAGATAAAATGCAACAATTTTCAAAAGGAAATATGTATCTATCATTAACGCAGCAAAAATTAATGGCCTATGAAATTTGAATGTATGTTTTTTGGGGAAGATATTGCTTTTGATATAAACTGTTGCCCTTTTGACTAAAAAGTGTAAATTCAGAAAAGAGTGATTTTATCACTGTAAAACTTTACCTCGTTTGGGGTATTATACCCCAAATGAGGTATTATACCCCAAATGGGGGATTTCCTCCAACCTGCAAAATAGTAGGAACACAGTTATTGTGAAAGGGTGAATCCCTAGACCTATCACAAACAATAGCTTATAATTAGGACACTAACCCTAACTATTTTCCTCACTTTAACCCCAACCCATAACGTAAATTTTACCAAAGCCTTATGCCTTTAAGTAGTGTGCGTGTACGCTAACGTAAAATTTACCCCTAGCTGTTTTTTCATGCAGCATTTTTTTGTATTTGCTGTGTTAAGACCAATTTTCGTTTATGAATGAGTTGCCATGATTGACTTGGGATCATTCCGTGTAAATTGCATCATGTAACGTTGTGACGTCTGTCAAAATTTTCCAGGAAACTTCACCAATTGGAAACTAGTGTATTTGACATGTATGCTTCATTCAAATTGATAAGAATGCAAAGGGCTAGCCAAATGATCATTTCTGGCCTATGGGATACAGAAATCTCATGATTTCAGATGGGTAAGATAAGCTTTTCTTGCCTATGGGATAGAGAAATCTCATATTTTGAGGTGGATGAGATCAGCTTTTCTCACTAAAAAGATAATCCAGTTCCGGTTTTCAGGAGCTTACCTCACCCCTTTGAGAGGGGCATTCTCACGTTCATCATAAGCACATGTGAAAAATTCAAGGTGTCTGACATCACTTCAAATTTCCATGCAATTTATCCAGTGCTATTTGCTGTCGGATTTAATAAATCTTACTGTTTATATAAACAATGAAAATGTACCTTTTCAACCAGCAATTAATAATGAACTTCAAGATTTATATTAAAACAGAGATTTAAGATTGCGCCCCAATTGTTCAAAACGAATTCGCAGTAACTATCACGCTTCAGTAAACGTATACCAATTATGACGTCATATTTTTCCCGGGAATGTCTTTTTATATTTCTTAGTGAAAACTAAAGCTGATCATGGTTTTGGTAGAAAAAGGGCCGGCACCCCCTCATTTTAAAGGCTTAGTGGTGATTGTAAGATGAAGAACAACAACAAAAGCGTTCCTTTGCTGGGTTTACCATGTACATTGTATTTGCTAGTTTTAATTTGTCTCGTATGCATTTACTCCATATCCTGTAATTGTTTATTTAAGACAGTACAATTGAGATATGCACCTGCATTATTTTGTTCTCTGAAATGTTTTCATCTGCCAGCTTCTGTAGAAGAAAACGTCTAGCACTATGGTTACTCATCTTTTTGCCATCTTGCCATCTTCTTTTAGACCTTTCAATAAGATTTAATATACGAATTTTTTATATTAGAATATTTATACATGTATATGTAGGTTTTCCACTCTCTATACATATATATAATATATTTATAATTAAATTCCGAAATACCAATAACACCATTATTTCTAAAGGTGTAACCTTGCTTTTACTCATTGTCAATTATGACTGGGTGTGGAAAATAACTTTCCCTAATGATATGTCAAGCTAAAACCAGTTTCTCTAATGATATTTCAAGTTTAAACCGGTTTCTACTCATTAGATAAATTTTCTTTATTCAACATATGTTGAATAAAAGCCCCGTGCTATTTCCCGCCAAATCTATTCGGAATACAATTCTCGTGTTTATCATTGACCATTTGAGAAAAAGATTACACCACTTTATCCTGATTATTACCATATTTCATCTACTCTTGACAGTTAAATTTAAAATTTTAAAATCCTTGGCAAGCCTCGCAATTAAAATTTTAAAATCTAACTATCTCTAGTTGATAAAATATGGCAATGAACGGGATCTTGTGGTGTAATCTATATTTTTACCTGTTAGATAGATTTTCATATTCAACGTATGTTGAATAAAGCCTGTGCTATTTCTCCCCAAATCTGTTCGGAATATAGTTCTTGGTGTTTTATCATTTAGGGGCAACCATTTGATTTTCAGGGAGGGGAGGAGGGGCTTGCGCAATTTTGTAAATAAATAATTTAATCTTTGTGCCAGTGAAAATAAATAAATAAATATTCTAATCCTACTTGTCATGGAAATATATAATTCAATTTTTGATTTGAAGAATAAATTTTTTGTTACAAATACAAATGATTTGATGGGACATTTGGTGAAAATAAATACATGTAATTTGTTCAAAATTTTTGTGAAAATAAATAAATTTTCTAGGCAACATTGCCAAAGTCTCCCTGAAAATCAAATGGTTGTCCTCTTATCATTATAAAAAAAGATTATCCACTCTCAATAGTTAAAAATTTTGATATGCTCGGCAAGCCTCGTAATAAAAATTAAAAAAATTAACTACATGTAGCTAGTGGATAGAATATGGTAATGAACGAGATCTTGTGGTGTATTTTATGTTTCTGCACTCTCAATAGTTAGATTTAAATATTTCAAATGTTTGGCAAGCCTCGCAATTAAGATCTTAAACTATGATTAGTGGATAAAATATGGTAATGTTTTTTTACCATGTACATTGTATTTGTAGAGACTTTGTCTGATGTGCATTTACTCCATATCCTTTCATTCACCATCAGTGCCATCACAATATTGCGTTTTATTTCTTAAAATATTTGGATTATTTCGAAAGAAAGTTACCTCCATATCATACTAGTAGGTCCTTAAAGAGATCTGTACAAAAAAAAATGTACAAGTACTGAGGTTATGCTGTGTTTAGAATAATAGAGTATGACAGTACTGATTTGAGAGGCCCATAAAAGGGACGCAATGAAATACCTGAATTATTATTAGAGAAATATCTTATTTACATGTAAAAAGTCTCAAGGGTTATATTACAGCTAAAAGTTTTTACTGAGACTCAAACTTTTGGTGTTTTTAATTCTATGTTAATGGGAATATTTGCAAATGATAATTTCTATAGCAGTGTGTGTGAGCAACAATTTCATGTTTATCAGGATATATAAATTGTTTTCATGTTCATACACCATATACAGTTACTAACATAAATAACACATTTGGTTTTGATATTGTTGGATACTTTGCAATATCTCACACTCCTCACATTTACCAAATATAATATCATATATTTTGCATTTCAGCTTTTTTTCCTTTCTCGCAATACCAAATTTATACATCTTTTATCAAAAATGACCTCAGAAGTGGGAGATATTATATGTCAGTGCTAATTTCAATTGTCGCGACACAACATTTATATGTATTTTTCCCAAAATTACCTTACAAGATTGAAATATTTTGCATTTCAGCTTTTTTCCTTTCTCGCAATACAAGATTCATTCATCTTTTATCGAAAATGACCTCAGAAGTGGGAGATATTATATGTTGGTGCTTATTTTAATTGTCGCGACACAACATTTATATGTATTTTTCCCAAAATTACCTTATAAGATTCAAATATTTTGCATTTCAGCCTTTTTCCTTTCTCACGATACCAAATTTATACATTTTTTGTTAAAAATGACATCAGAAGTGGGAATATTATATGTTGGTGCTTATTTTAATTGTCACGGCACAACATTTATATGTATTTTTCCTAAAATTATCCTTATAAGATTGAAATATTTTCCATTTCAGCCTTTTTCCTTTCTCATGATACCAAATTTATAAATCTTTGTCAAAAATGACCTCAGAAGTGGGAGATATTATATGTTGGTGCTTTTTTCAATTGTTGCAACACAACATTTATATGAATTTTTCCCAAAATTACCTGATAAGATTGAAATATTTTACATTTCAGCTTTTTTCCTTTCTTGCAAAACCAAATTTATACATCTTTTGTCAAAAATGACCTCAGAAGTGGGAGATATTATATGTCGGTGCTTATTTCAATTGACGCGACACAACATTTATATGTATTTTTCCCAAAATTACCTTACAAGATTGAAATATTTTGCATTTCAGCTTTTTTCCTTTCTCACGATACCAAATTTATTCATCTTTTATCAAAAATGACCTCAAAAGTGGGAGATATTATATGTTGGTGCTTTTTTCAATTGTTGCAACACAACATTTATATGTATTTTTCCCAAGATTACTTTATAAGATTGAAATATTTTGCATTTCAGCCTTTTTCCTTTCTCGCAATACCAAATTTATACACCTTTTGTCAAAAATGACCTCAGAAGAGGTAGATATTATATGTCGGTGCTTATTTGAATTGTCGCGACACAACATTTAAATGTATTTTTCCCAAAATTACCTCATAAGATTGAAATATTTTGCATTTCAGCCTTTTTCCTTTCTCGCAATACCTAATTTATTCATCTTTTATCAAAAATGACCTCAGAAGTGGCAGATATTATATATCGGTGCTTATTTCAATTGTCGCAACACAATATTTATATGTATTTTTCCCAAAATTACCTTAAAAGATTGAAATATTTTGCATTTCAGCCTTTTTCCTTTCTCGCAATACCAAATTTATACATCTTTTGTCAAAAATGACCTCAGAAGAGGTATATATAGATATTATATGTCGGTGCTTATTTGAATTGTCGCGACACAACATTTATATGTATTTTTCCCAAAATTACCTTATCAGATTGAAATATTTTGCATTTCAGCCTTTTTCCTTTCTCGCAATACCAAATTTATTCATCTTTTATCAAAAATGACCTCAGAAGTGGGAGATATTATATATCAGTGCTTATTTCAATTGTCGCAACACAATATTTATATGTATTTTTCCCAAAATTACCTTAAAAGATTGAAATATTTTGCATTTCAGCCTTTATCCTTTCTCGCAATACCAAATTTATACATTTTTTGTCAAAAATGACCTCAGAAGAGGTATATATAGATATTATATGTCGGTGCTTATTTGAATTGTCGCGACACAACATTTATATGTATTTTTCCCAAAATTACCTTATAAGATTGAAATATTTTGCATTTCAGCCTTTTTCCTTTCTCGCAATACCAAATTTATTCATCTTTTTATCAAAAATGACCTCAGAAGTGGGAGATATTATATATCGGTGCTTATTTCAATTGTCGCAACACAATATTTATACACCCCCTGATTCGTTTAACTTGTCTTTTTTATCGTTCGTTTTTCGTTTTCCGTTCGTTCGTGTATAGTTTTTGGTTCGTTCGTGTATCGTTTTCCGTTCGTTTGCGTTGATGGTTCGTCTGCACGATAAACGCGTTCGTTCGTTCGTGCAAGGAATCAACGATTGCAAACCAAATAATTAAATTTGATTGGTTACTGTAAAATACTAATTCGTTCGTCTGGACGAACGCCGCTATCGTTCGTTCGCCTGCACGAAAGCTAGTATCGTGCGTTCGTTTGTGCGTTAGTTCATCATAACAATCCCTGTTATCGTGCACCGATGATTTAGCAGTACATTATTTACAGTTACTTTCTCCATTCGTCTATAGTTCAAATTTTTATTTACTTTGATCGCACTTTTGTACCTTCACGTTAAAGATTCACTTACTGAATAGGTCGCCTGAATTTACCTGCAATGCTTCATATAAAAAATTCGACGTCTTTAAGAGACTGTTCACGATATCAAACACCAAACAACACAATCTGCATGTTCGGTCAACGTTTAAAATTTATAAACAAAAAACTTCTTAGAAACAAACTATTTACGTCAATAATAACATAAATACAGATTTTATGTAATACCTGGGACTAATATACAATATAACAGTTATACTTGTCCCACGTAATATTAACCATTCAGGAAGCCGAGGCAAATATTAAATTGGAATTCCATACTTTAGTTAGCAGTTAGAAACTTTTGACTTCTTTTAAAAGCAAATATATAATTACGAAAATGAAGTCCACTTTGGCCGAAGCATACTTACTGTCACAAAATTTCTATATGTTGTTTTGTGTACATTTTTTTGTACATGTACTTTTGTATATTTCATTTACCCCAGGGCGTATTATTGCAACCATCTTTTTTGTCAACTGAATAGCTATATAAAATGAAAATCCCCCGTTTATTAAAAAAAAAGAAAAGAAAATAAGAAAAAAACGTCACAGGTGAAGAACCAGTATATTTTAACTATTACTATTTTCACACTTTAAAATAATAACTTTGTGTATGGATTTCGATATTTGATATTATCTGCACTGATGAGAGAATCATGAGACATAAGTTGTTGAAATGGTCAAATGCAGAATATAAATTTGAGTAATTTCGTACTTTGTTTCCACATATACGCATCCATTTTCGGAACTTCCCGTTCTGCCATGCAGGTTTAAACATGGTATTACCAGATAACCTTCTTTACTGAATCAATCATGCACTTTCCTTGGTGTTTTTTCCATGGATAAAATGCCTGTTACAACAACATATCTATAAACAATCTTATCTATAAACAATCTTTGTGAAAAACAAATAAATCTGTCTTTGCAGAACTTTGACACGGTTCGCAAAATTAAAAAAAAAGTTCGTTGCTGTCATGAAATAAACACGGAACACTTTATATTTTTAACCCCTTTGAAAAGGTGACAGATCAATAAACTTGAGCGAGGATGAGTAAAATACAGGGGTTTGTGGTAATTAAAAGAATTCATAAACTGTGTGTTGGCGACTTTGCAATTACACAATTTATTTTACTGAATTGCATAAATGACACTGAGAAAATCAACAAGACACAGGAAAAAACTGAAAAAATTAACAAAATGTAATAAAAGATAGAACACCTGTTTATATTGTGTACACATGTTTCGTCAGTATGTTTAAGTAGATTTTGCCGGCAATTCATTTTACGAATTTGCAAAAAATAGCATACATCGTCTTTGTAATTTATGTTAACTTCAGTTCTGCGAGTCGGATTTCGTAAATCATACCTCATCTCCACACATTGTCAAACCTGTTGAAGGAATACCACGAATGAAAACACAATGTCACGAGAGAAGTCCCATCATAATAATATTTGTCCCGAAGAATAAATCGTTATGTACAGAAAATTTTCCCGTTGAAACAATTTTAATTGCAAATGGAAGATTGAAATGATTTGCAAGTATTATGAAATTTCTCTAGTAGAAACAGTCTATATAGACGTTGACAATAAAAATACAGCTTTTTTCGTTCTTGATTCTAACGGAAGAAGACATTCAGATATGCTGTTTTTGAATTATATTTATAAACCCGAAGGGAGATTTCGTCAGTCGATTTTGAAAAGCTAACATTTCGTGAATTGTTTTGCAAATTAATTTCGTTGTAAATATTGTATGCATTGCGCATGTATACATGTATATGTGAAAATCAAGTATGTTAAAAAGTCTTTCATCGTTTTGAGAAATGTATTTTGCCAGGAATGGAATAGGAATAGGGAATATGACCGTATCATTTTGTCCTTCCATAAATTGAAATAGATTTTATATTTTAATCTAATGTTTTAATTATATTTTGTTCGTTTCATTTTTCTATAAAGAATTATTATTTATAGATGTTTAGTTCTTTCATGTTTTGTCGATTTCATTCTTATATCCTATTTTGATAGACAAAGTAGCGATTTTTTACACAAATATTGTTTATTTTTATCAAACCGTAAATATTTTCGGCTAAAATGTTTCAGAAAGTTGTGTCACAAAGATCCTTTTTAATTATCAATCATTGTTTATCTGTCAAACCGAAACAGACAATGTTTATTAAAAAGGATAATCTGACTTTAAGCCAAATCACTTTTTTGGATAAAATTGTAAAAAGTCATTTTATTGGATAACGTAAGTTTCTTTCCTTCCTGTCAATCAATTTCTAATATTTATAAAATTTTTATGAAATATATTTTTGTTGTATTTATTATTGATCGTTGAAATCTGAAATATGGAAATATCAGCAACTTCGCATCTATGTGAAATACGAAGCTATTTCCCTAGAAACAGAGACTGTGTGATTCGGTTAAAAAAAACACCCGGTCAAACTACTGTCTTGCATTTGTCAAATACAAACTCGCTATCAGATTAATACACAAGCAAATATCTACAAGGATACACACGGTACAAGGAATAAATCATACAGTTGAAGACAAAAATACTTGTTCCTTCCGTCCGGATGGTTGGTGTACACAGGGCTTGAATATATACATGCATTAATGTGCAAATTATCAAATAAATGAACGTGCAGAAAAAGCAATCATAAAAAAAATTACATTACTGTTCTTTCGGAAAACCCAAAGTGTAGGATTTTTTGTGGCACCTGCCAAAAGCTGTATTAAGTACTAAATTGAGTTATTTTCTACGGTTGCCTATTGAATCACATAGTTCGAAATTCAGATATAGCTGCACAAAGATCACGGTAACGGATAAGCAATTAGCGACCGTGAAGTTTCTTTTTTTTTCATTTCTATTTTCATTTTTTTTTTGTAATTGTTGCACAGAAAATAAATAAATAAAAATTAGATCGACCTTTTACGTTACTATCCATACTATTACATTAGTGATTTTTCATGCTGGACCACCACAAATTCAAAATGTATCAGACGTTCCGTATAATTAGCTTTTAATAGATATTTTAGTCAAAAGCCGGTGAAATTCCATTCATACATAGGTTGCTGTCCAATGTGAAGTGGCACATTAGATATAATCGTTAGTTTGTACACACGATTAGAGCATTCGTTTGTACATACGATTAGAGCGTTCGATCGTTTGCACGATAAGAGCGTTCGTTTGTCTGCACGCACGATTACAGCGTTCGTTTGTCTGCACGCACGATTACAGCGTTCGTTCGTGTATACGATATAAATCGTTCGTTTAGACGATACTGGCGTGCGTATTACCTTTCGTTCGTTCGTTTGTCGTGCGTTCCTGCATCGTTTATCGTGCGTTCGTATATCGTTTTTCGTTCGTTCGTATATCGTTCATGTGGGTAAGTTAAACGAATCAGAGGGTGTATGTATTTTTCCAAAAATTACCTTAAAAGATTGAAATATTTTGCATTTCAGCCTTTTTCCTTTCTCGCAATACCAAATAATACATCTTTTGTCAGAAATGACCTCAGAAGAGGTAGATATTATATGTCGGTGCTTATTTGAATTGTCACGACACAACATTTATATGTATTTTTCCCAAAATTACCTTATAAGATTGAAATATTTTGCATTTCAGCCTTTTTCCTTTCTCGCAATACCAAATTTATTCATCTTTTGTCAAAAATGATCTCAGAAGTGGGAGATATAATATATCGGTGCTTATTTCAATTGTCGCAACACAATATTTATATGTATTTTTCCCAAAATTACCTTAAAAGATTGAAATATTTTGCATTTCAGCTTTTTTTCTTTCTCGCAATACCAAATTTATTCATCTTTTATCAAAAATGACCTCAGAAGTGGGAGATATTATATGTTGGTGTTTATTTCAATTGTCGCAACACAACATTTATATGTATTTTTCCCTAAATTACCTTGAAAATTGAAATGTTTTGCATTTCAGCTTTTTTCCTTTCTCGCGATACCAAATTTATATATTTTTGTCAAAATTGACCTCTGAAGTGGGAGATATTATATGTCGGTGCTTATTTCATTTGTCGCGACACAACATTTATATTTATTTTTCCCAAAATTACCTTATAAGATTGAAATATTGTGCATTTCAGGTGTTTTCCTTTCTTGCGATACCAATTTTATACATCTTTTGTCAAAAATGACCTCAAAAGTGGGAGATATTATATTTTGGTGCTGATTTCAATTGTCGCAACACAACATTTATATGTATTTTTCCCCAAATTACCTTGAAAATTAAAATATTTTGCATTTCAGCTTTTTTCCTTTCTCGCGATACCAAATTTATACATTTTTTGTCAAAATTGACCTCAGAAGTGGGAGATATTATATGTCAGTGCTTATTTCAATTGTCGTGACGCAACATTTATATATATTTTTTTTCCAAAATCACCTTATAAGACTGAAATATTTTGCAGTTTAGCTGTTTTCCTTTCTCGCGATACCAAATTTATGCATCTTTTGTAAAAAATGAATCCAAAAGTGGGAGATATTATATAATGGTGCTTATTTCAATTGTCGAATTATTTTTACCAAAATTACCTTATATAAAACTTCTTTGAAAAGATGTGATAAAGTAAAATATTTTAGGAAATGAATTATTTTGGTCATTTGAAAAGATTTAGTATAAACCGCATAATGAAAACCACCGGGGGAGGTACTGTATCAAAAAATGGGTATATATGTGCCAATTATAATGTCAAACCGGACCCTGGTCACGATCATGACATTTTGAAAATCATATCCTGTCAGTGACATTCAGTGTTAAAAAGTAACCCTGCTAGTGACTTGATAATGATCGAGATAAATGAGTTCGAAAATCATACCCTGTCAATGACATACATGTTATCTTGTCAGTGACTAAATGTTGTTTGGTCACAACCATAGTGAACAGACCAATGATGTTTACTACCGTAAAATTAAAATACATGTTCATTTCCAACATTGGACAAAGATTTGAGTTGTACACTTCACAATTTAATGCACGATTAATAGTTTCACAATAGAAAAATTATGAAAAAGGTAACCCTGTTCTTGAAATGGGTGAAAAAGCAACCCTGATCATGACAGGACATTTGTAAAAAAACGACCCTGTTTTGCGGCACATATATACTACCATGTATAATGGAAGTGCCCCCCCCCCCCCCC
>MJUU01030519.1:0-33530 GCA_002080025.1 Modiolus philippinarum
TTGAAAGTATCAATAGTATATTCATATGAGAAATTCTCTCACGCACAAATACACCATAACTGAAAACTATAGAGAGCATACATCTCTCGCACGGGGAATCGTTTTACGGCTCTGTGGAGTAATAAAATACACATTCACATAGCAAATGTTGCAATCGTTTGAATGTGTATTTAATGCAATCGTTTTATGGGTTGTTTGAAAAAGAAGCAAATTAATTTTATATGGTCAATTATATTTCACTTATCAGTTTTGTAAAAGCTATCAGGAACCGAAGAAAAAACAAAGGATTTTTTAAGCAAACTTGAAGCGTAATTTGTATAGTTCAACGCACCGATTAAATTTTACGTGCATTAGCATACTCTCTACTGGCAATTAGCAAGATTTACAAAATGATTGCAAACCTACAACAATATTAACTTTTATTTACTGAAACTTATAACTTTGTCGTTTTGAACTTAATGTTTTCCTCTGGAATGTTTACATCACGTGATATCTTCGCTAGCCAAGGGTTACGATCCGCTCCTCTCCTCTTCACCCTTGGCAGATAAAGCCACATTTTTGGAGACACACGTTTGAAAGTATCTCACTTCAAAGTAATATTAAGATTTTTAGTATGATATATTGTAAAAATAAAGATCATTTGTGATATCTAATAATGTCAACATTCAAAACAATATTTGATTTAAAGAAAAAATGAACCTTAAAAAGTAAAGAAACATAAAAAATTCTTGGAATTTTGCAAAATTAAAAAATTAATACACACTATATTTTAAGTTTAAATATTAAAAATAGGATTTTAAGTATTCTGGGTAGATGCAGCCAAGTTCAACTGCAACCAATCAAATTCATGGAAATGATGCTTCAGAAATAAAGCTTGATCTTCCAAGGATGAAGAGGGGAGGAGCGGATCGCAACCCTTGGTAAGCGAAGATGATCATGTGACTGCTTTCATTTTTTGACTAATCCGCCTAGTGATGATATAAAGTTTCTTTTTGATATATAACTTAAGAGAGCAAAATGTATAACTATTGAAAAGTTATAATAAATTGTGAAATTCTTTTCCTTTAGACTAGATATGTGAAGCAAAACCATTTTGGTGGTATTATGGTTTGGGCATTAGATCTTGATGATTTCAGTGGATCCTGTGGAGAGGGAAAATATCCTTTACTCAATGCCATTAACGATGAACTTTATAGTTCAGGTGGTACTAATGTTCAACCGTAAGTAATTATTTACTTATCAAAGTAGCAGACATTTACTAATTAAATATGTGAAATATCCTTCCAAAAATAGAATTTACAAACAATAATCAATGCTTCAAGGTTTTCTCTTTTCCTGTCCATTTCAAAATTCGGAAGGAAATTTATTATTAATAAATTTGTCGGATTCCATATATAGAAAGCAATTTGTTGAAATTAAAGTTTTTGCAAGAAGACAACATAGTAAGTCGAATGTTAAAAATGGACATCAGAGTACAGAATCGATCCAAAATATCAACTGCATTGTGTTTGTCATTTTATTAAAAAAATATAATAAATTTGAAATCCTAGATTAACTGTTAACCGTTGGCTGAAAAAAAGAAATAGAAAGCATAAGAAAATAATGGCAAGTTGATCATGTATATTAAAAAATAATAAAAGTATGAGAAGAAACATTATTCTGAAATTGCTTCAAATAAATATTGTTTTTTTTTTTTGTTGTTCAGTATGTTAGATAATATTCTGTTTGTTTCTATAGCATTGCAACACAAACTCCACTACCACCTACTAATAGTCCTAAACTGTCTACGACTGCAATGCAACCTACACAAAACCAAGCAGTACAGACTAACCCAACTCAACCACCTCTTAATCTTGTTACATCTGCAGGTTTGTATTATTATCACTTGATAAATAACTTTCTATGAACCCAAGTTGGAAAATGAAGGATTTTTCTTTACAATTTACATGAAATTCATAGATACAGCAATGATATTCTTCTGGAATTGTCAGAAAGATGTCAATTAAGGGAGCATGACCGTCAGATTTCAGAAGCATTCCGTATCCTCGGGTTTCATCCATTTAAACAAAGTTAAATTTTTGCACATGGATCATATTTTCTTGGTCAAAGGTCACTTTAAAATACATAAAATAGACATTGTGTAAAAGTTAATCAACTTCCAATTATATTTTCATATATTTAAAGGCCTATAAACATCTTATGCAAACCGAAGGAAAACTCAAGAGAGAACTGTTTCCCGCCAAAATTTTGACGTCTTATATCTCAAAAATTCATACATGGATTTTCAAAATTTTTCGCTCAAGTTCTTCCATTACCAGTGCTCTTCCAAATTAAAGGTCAGAATTTTAATTCTAATTACAAAATTTCTGAAACTCGTACCCCTTAAATATCCAAAATGACTCGAATCTGTCCAATCAAGATGATACCAATCAGAAAGAGCGAATCGCCAGATCTGTTTTTTTTTTTTTTTTTTTTTCAGAGATACTGATAAAAAGAGAATATCGAATCGACAGTTGGTGAATTTGCCACTTGTGAATGGCCATCAATCAACTCGCTTTTATAAAATAGTTGATGATTCTAGACTACATTTGGCAGACGGTTGTAAGATAGTAAACATCGCGTTACAGTCTATTCACACTAGAAAACAAAACAAAAAGTATAAAATGATTTTATATTGATTAGTTACTATAACAACAAGAGTTCGTAAATTATTTTAAGACATAAATTTTTAAATGTTGCCTTTAGTAGCATGCCTAACATTCTGGTTCTTTTGCTGTAGTAGTACTTTTTTTCAAAGTTCTGTTTTTTTTTTATTTCAGCTCCAAAGCCAACAATCAAGACGCATGAAATTGGACTTACCACAAAATTCAACTGTATGGGAAAAACTAGTGGCTTTTATCCTAACACAAAAGCTTGTGACGAATATTTTATATGTGCAGGCTCTTTAGCTTTTGAGGTCAAATGTGCTGGTGGTTTACTCTTTAATTCTGTATCGAAGTACTGCGACTGGCCGTCAAATGTAAAATGTGTTTTTCAGCAAACCACTCAAGGACCTGCCAAGAACACTCCAGTTTTAACTCAAAAGATAACCAATGTACCAATACAAACCAATCCTACAACTGCTAGTGCCACAAAAAATCCTGCTATGACAAACGCACCATTTACACAGCAACATATTGTAACTAATCATCCTGCTACACAACCACCTGTAATGACAAATGCACCAGCCCAACAACTTCTTCCATTACAAGGTAAGACCGTCGACTTATATATTTGCATAATACTTACTAATTATTTAAAATAAAGGTTCACAGTGTCCTAAAAAATTAAAACTTTAGTATGACCGTTCTATAAGAATGTTCTTTTCGTACAATTCTTACTTTTAAATACCACTGCTTGATTTTTATTTTTGATGTAAATAAATTAATGTACAATATAAAGACAATGTATGACAACGATTATAACCATGAGTAATAACAAACATGGCTGTAGCGATATAAGACATCTAGCAATGAATTCCTCTCGCAAGAGGCCGTCTTAAAATTACTATGAAATATCAAAAATACTGTATGCAATATAGCTGTATACTATTATAGGGCGGCAATGCACTCTCATGTTACACAAAAGACAAAATTGTTATCATTGTTTTAAGAGATATAAAGTTTTCTGCATTTGAAAAAAACTCACAGTATACATATATATTATATGCATAGCGTGATGGTACACCGACGAGGAGTGATACGAAACATTCAACCGACGAGATCTGATACAAAAATGTTGTTCCATCACATCTCTGTTTATGATATGCTTATTTTACATTCTACCAAACATTTTCACTTCAAAACAGATTTATCCATTTGAAGTTACGTTATAGTTGGTTAAAACCAAGGAATAAATTGATTCTTGCCGTGAATTCTTACTTTTGTTGACATGGATACACGCACGCCGTCGCGCCTTTCTTTCATCACCACACTGTGGTGATAACTTTCTGTATCAGACATCCTCTACTAGGTAGTATTCTGCTGTGTTTCATTGAAATGCATTAAGAACTTAAACTTTATATATCAATAGTTGATAATTCCACCACAAAAATGGCATAGCAAAAATAAACTGATAATATATTTCTGTTTTAGGTAATGGCAATAAGCACAGTTTCTGTGAGGGAAAATCAGATGGAAATTACCGTGATCCAATTGATTGTGCAGAATACTACGTCTGCTCTTTGGGACTAACTTTCCATCAGTACTGTGCACCTGGTACTGTCTTTAATGAACAACTCTCTGTTTGCGACTTTCCTTTGAACGTACCTGGCTGTTAAACAGACTTGAACCAAAATTAATCAGCAACGCATATATTTTGATATCACAAATAAATGTTCCTTTTTATTTCAAATCATTTTATATACTTGTTTCATTATCTGATTTGCTGTTTGTATATAAAAGATGCAGAAATTGGATACCAAGTTAACTTTTTTAATCAAATTTGGAAAGAGACATCAAACGTACATAACATATTGTAATGCCGGCTGGTTTCACACCTGGTCTATGATGTTCATGTACCCCCTTAGAGTTCTGTTTATAGTCAAATAATTTGATAATGCTGAGTATCGACGACACTTTATTACTTGAATAGGGTGTCCCTGATGTACTTATGTATTTAAAATAAATACTTAGTAAATATATCAGCTGTATCGTGTAAAAAGGCACCCTTTTGTCGGAGGAGAATTATGTTTTGAAATGACTTCTATGTAGAATTTTACCTTCCTGTGACTTTAAGCAACAACGGGAATGAATTGTGTAGTTTTCCTAGTTTGCATATACCATCGAATGAATGAAACTTTGCCATATATTGTTGATAAGGGCTTGAAAAGCTTGATTTTAGTGTCCCGCTTCATTGTACCACTTTGTTTACTTCCGGCGGCAAAAAGGGGAATTACCTTTACCGTTAGACATATCTGATTGGATGAAAGTTATGACAAAGTATGATTTCGAGTATATGAAGTCGGCAAAGCGGCAGTTTCAACTGGGCTTCGCCTGGTAGTTTAGTAAGACATTAAAAACAAATGAAAGTCAGTTTGAGAAAGTTTTAAGTGTTAGATAGAAAAAAAAAAATAACAAGGAGAGCTATGTCTGACTATAGGAAAAAGGAAGAGGTGTGAATTGTTTTTAGTTTAACTATATTTGCAACCTAGGAGGTGCTCTAGCAGTAAAATTTGTCTAGTGGCAGGTTGCAACTAGAATCGCCATCTTTGTTGTTTACCACCCGCAGGTTGCGCTAGTCCAAATTCGGTGGATACATCCCTCGGAAGTCCCCTATTGTTGTGTCAAGGAGTAGATAAATCAATTCTTTAGCTACATCCATAGTAATGTTGAATTTGTCCCGTAGCAGGGAATTTTAAATTAGTTTGGTTGTGCCAGTTGGCTGACCTTTGAGATCCGGGTGTGGGTTGTAACCCCGTAGTTTCAGTCGTGTTATTTGTATCAATTTATAGTTTGTGTTCTAGTTCATATTTATATTATAAAAGCTGGCCCTTATTGTAAAGACCCTGGGATTGGTAATATCTGGTGCGGGTGGAGAAATAATTTAGGTGCGGGTTGTAACACCCGCTGGTTGTATATCGTAAGAGTCAGGGTTGCAGGTTGCAAATAGTTTAGGTGCGGGTTGCACGTATTTTAGGTGCGGGTTGCGGCACCTTGGTTTAGTATATTAGAAGTATATCGTTGTGATAATACTGTGTTCTTTAAATGAAAGTTTAATTGTTGGAAAGTTGCATTTCCATTTATTTGAATTTGGTAAATTGTTATATGTATTGAATTACACTTTGCACGGAGGTTCCATAACCGCTCGGGCGTTAAGTTTGTATTTGAAATAGATTGTTGTAGTTAAATTTCGTTGGTACCTTAGTGATTCCCAGCCTGTCCATTGGAAGACCCAAGGAAAAAGATCGCGCATCTGATATTTTATTTTTAATATAATAAAGTATTTGAACTTTTATCAGGTTTTCAGTACTTTGTGTTGAATCCAGGTTTATGGTGTTTTCCCTTTCATCTTGATTCTGACAACAACGGACCCATCTTTATGTATCGCCGTTAGCCTTGTGGTTTAACGATAACGTGACACTTGGCCCACGGCCGTACAAAACCCTTCTTGTTGTAACGCTGTATGTCTAGTGGTGTTCCGTAAACGTGACGCTAGACCCGCGGCATTATATTTGGTGGCAGCCAGGTGGGATTCAACAGGATACAAAGTACTGAATTTGTTGTTGGTGGTGAAAGTAACATAGTCTAATAGTTTTATACCTGAAGTAGAAAGATCAAGTAAGCCCTATGATGGAATTTGCTGATAGGGAGGTGCACCATGAAAATGGCGATGAAGACGTTGAACAGAACCGTTTTTTGAGAGAAAATGGTACAAATACAAACGAAAATAATATAGATACAACAAGTAGTAGTATTGATGAGAATATCATAGAAAAGGTGGTTACAAAACATATGTACATGTTAAATTCTGACATCAAAAAAAGCATACAAATTATGAAAAGTCAGTTTATTGATGTTGTAAATCAATTTACAGAAAAAGTAGACACATTAGAAAAAAAGGAAAAAGAAAGTAGGCAACCCACTGACACATATAGGATGAGTAATGACATAATCACCCACCTGATACATGTCACACAATGAGTTCAATAGAGGCCAGCGACGGTCTTAGCAGTCAAACAAATGAAAACACCTATGAAAATAGTAAAATAGCAACGGCAACTAGCCTACTTAATAAAACAGATAATAGTACATGTAGTAATAATACTGGAGGATACAAAGTAAAACCACAAATTTATGACGGTTCTGAGGATTTTGAAGATTACTTAACACAGTTTAAAATAATGGCAGAACTGAATGGTTGGAATAATACAACCATGGGTTTAGTATTGGCTAGCAGTCTTGCCGATAGGGCTAGAGCAGTTTTGACCGAATACAATGACAACGTATGTCGTGACTATTCTGCTTTAATAGAAGCGTTAAGACAGAGATTTGGTTCTTTAAACAGAAGTGAAATTTTCAAAGCCGAATTGCAAAGCAAAGTTAGGGGTAGACATGAAACAATACCAGAGTTGGTAGAAAGTATAAAAAAGCTCACAAGAAAAGCATATCCTGACGTTAGTCATAAATTTGCCGACATGTTGGCTATAGATTATTTCATCGATGCCATACCCGAAAGTGATATTAGGTTAAAATTAAAGGAAGTCACACCTAAAACAATGACAGAGGCAGAAAATCTTGCTGTAAAATTTGAAGCTCTGAAAGTTGCAGATAGACAAAGAGGAAAGTTAGTTAGAAACATCGACGAAACCCCTCAAAGCAATGCAAATCAGAAAGATACTAGAATATAAAATTTAGAAAGAAAAGTTACGGAACTTTCAAGAAACCGTACACATGAAAAATATAGGCCGTCACATGCAAGGAACGGCACTAGACATAGAAATAACTTTAATTTTAGAAGAGAAAATAACTTCTATAGGGAACCAAATAATGCAAACTTCAGACATAGAACGGAAAACTACCAGGCGTTGAGCTCGAGGACCGGAGCTCGACAATGAAGCCCACAAGGTCCAACTCTAGCACTCTTTGTGAAGTTATTGAAAAAGAGGAGGGCTATTTTGTTAATGTTAAAGTTGAAAATGTTTATATTAGAATGCTTGTAGATACAGGTGCTTCAGTTGCCATATTGAGAAAAGA
The DNA here is from genome assembly GCA_002080025.1 of Modiolus philippinarum. NCBI lineage: Eukaryota > Metazoa > Mollusca > Bivalvia > Mytilida > Modiolidae > Modiolus > Modiolus philippinarum. Next base: position 7,734 of record MJUU01030519.1, read on the forward strand.
TATTTTTGAAAGTTTAGCTAATAAACCGGAGATGAAACCGGTAAAGTCAAGTTTGTTAAGTGCTACTGGTGAATTGTCTCCCTTTCATGGTAAAGCTAGATTAAACCTTAAAATTGCTAGTCAGAGTTATGCTCATGAGGTTCTATTGGCTGATATACAGAATGAAGGAATCCTTGGGGTGGATTTTTTGAGAACTTATAAATGTGACGTAATGTTAAGCAAGGGTTACATATCCCTCAGAAATAGAAAAATTCCGTGTTTTTCAGTAAATAATACAAAGGAGGAAAAATGTTGTAAAATTGCAGTTTTAGAAACAGTAAAAGTCCCCCCGGAGACAGAAATAATTATTCCTGGTATCCAATTGGATATATTGAAATTAAACGTGAAGGTATTATAGAGTCCTTGCCCAATTTCACTGAAAAGACGGGTCTATTAGTGGCAAAAGCCCTAATAACTATAGAAATAATAAAATACCAAGATTACTGTGAATTTAGGTTCTGCATATGCGCATTTCGACAACTTATGTCTCATCAGTGCAGATAAAATCAAAATATTTGGAAGTCCATAAACCGATGATGATTTAATATCATTACGGGTAATAAATCTTAATAAAGAAGAATGTACAGTATATAGAGACACAATAGCTGGTACTTTAGAACCAGTTAGCACAATTCATGTAGAAAGAGTCAATAATGTTTGCTCAACCGAAAGTTCAAAATCTGAGATGGCTGAACATTTACAAGACTTAATTGAGCGGAGTAGTTATAACATAAGTGAAAAGCAAAGTAACAGTCTGGGTAGTTTGTTAAATAAATATCAAGATGTATTTTCAAAGTCAAAGAAAGATATTGGATTGACTAATTTAGTAGAACACAATATAAACACAGGGAGTTCGAAACCAATAAATCAAAGACCTTATCGCATCCCACTGGCGAAGCGAGAACAAGCAGAGAAAGAAATAAAAGAGATGCTAGACAATGGTATTATCAAACCTTCTCATGGTCCCTGGGCAAGTCCCATCATTATGATAGTAAAACCTGACAAGACAATTAGGTTTTGTTGCGATTATCGCAAACTTAATGAAGTCACAATCAAAGATAGTCAACCTCTACCCAGAATCGATGACACGTTTGATGCATTAGCAGGGTCTAGGTGGTACTCCACCGTCGACATGAAACAGGGTTTTTGGCAGGTTAAGGTTGCGGAAGAAGATAGGCCAAAGACGGCGTTTTCAATTCCCGGCAGTGGTTTGTGGCAGTTTGTTCGTATGCCATTCGGCCTTGCTGGAAGTCCCCGGACGTTCGAAAGACTAGTAGAAAAAGTATTTGCAGGGCTAGCCTGGAAAATTTGTCTTCTTTATTTGGATGACATTATCATTTTTTCAAAAACGTTTGAAGAACATTTAGTAAATCTTGAGGAAGTTTTAAAGAGATTATGGGAAGCTAACCTTAAATTAAGTCCAAAGAAATGTAATTTGTTACAAACCCAAGTAAAGTTTTTAGGCCACATAGTGAGTAAAGATGGGATAGGGACGGACCCTGAAAAAATAAGTTCAGTGACTGAATGGCCAATTCCTGCTAATTTAAAGCAGATAAGACAATTTTTAGGCCTTTGTTCCTATTATAGAAGATATGTAAGAAATTTCTCTAGTATAGCAAAACCGTTACACAAATTAACGGAGTTAGACCAAAAATTCATTTGGAATGAAGAATGTCAGATAGCCTTTGACACTCTTAAGAAAGCTTTAACTACCGCCCCAATTTTAGGATATCCCTTAGACCAGGGCATGTTTGTATTCGACTGTGATGCAAGCAATGTTGGGATAGGATCAGTTTTATCTCAGATTCAGGGCGATACAGAAAAAGTGATAGGATATTTTAGTAAAACGCTGTCTAAACCAGAAAGACACTACTGTGTCACTAGAAAAGAGCTACTTGCCGTAGTAATATCGGTAACCCATTTTCATCACTACCTTTATGGCCGAAAGTTTAAGATAAGAAGCGACCATGGTGCTCTCAGGTGGTTAATAAATTTAAAAATTAATGAAGGTCAGTTAGCGCGATGGTTAGAGTTGTTAGGAACTTACGATTTTGAAATTGAGCATAGAGCCGGCAGAATTCATAGTAAAGCCGATGCGTTGTCACGGCGATCCTGTTCAGAACAAAGTTGTTCATATTGTGAAAAAAGAGAAAGTACTTTCCAAACTAAAAATGATAATGATAAAATCCCGGGTAGAAATAGGTCTGGAATCAGGGAATCTCTCCTAATCACGGAATGTCGTGATCATGTATCATCAGGGCCCGATATACATGAGAAATTGCAAGAGGAAGCAGATGAGTCTACTGAGGAGGTAGTAGAAGGGAATGTTCACTTGGCGGAACTGTTGGTCATTTACCCCTCTCAGAGGCAGAAAGATGTTAATGTTGTATCAAAATCTGAGGTTGGTTCGGCATCTGGGACTCTGGAATCCGGTGTTCGCTCTCCGATGGAAGTCGCTGGCAGATCCCAATTCCAGCCAAATCAGTCGTTATGTACAGGGGTATCGTCCAGCAATGTAGGAGGTCGATCAAAAGATCGTATCTTGGAAATTGGTGTTCGCTCTCCGATGGAAGTCCCTAGCAAGAACGACACCTCCACGCATTGGTCTGAAGAAGGGATCGAAGTTTCAAATTTCATCCATACCCCGGAATCCCATGTTCGCTCTCCGATGGAAGTCTTGGGCGGGGATGGAGCCCTTAATAGATACGAATGTTGTAACCTGGAGACCAGTGTTGGCTCTTCGATGGAAGTCACTGGACAGGGCAACAATTCCGTAATTAGTTGTTTTGATAGTTCCAATAAAGATAGCGAAAATGAGAAAGCAAAGGACCATTACAGGGTTGGGGTGGTGACCGCCAGAAGTAAAAGTAAGAAACCAAACCAATCTGAAAATAGTGACGAAATCCCCCAAACGAGTATGATAATAGATCATCAGAATAGAGACAGTGATTTAAAAATCCTAAAAGATTTAAAATTAAAAGAAGAAAAACCCAATTGGAGTGACATATCAAGTTATAGTCCTTGTGTTAAATATTATTGGAATCGCTGGGATTCCCTAGTATTAAGAAATGATATTTTGTATAAAAAGTATGAAAATGAGACAGGAACGAATGTTACCTTGCGGGTAATCATCCCCAAAAGTATGATTTATGTTGTTCTACAACAGCTACATAATAGTGTAACCGGGGGTTACCTGGGTGTTAAGAAAACCTTAAGTAAGGCGAACCAAAAGTTCCACTGGTTCCAAATGTATAGAGACATAGAACGATGGTGTTTAAATTGTGATATATGTAGTAGCCGCAAACGTCCTCAAAAGCGTGCAAAGGCACCCATGAAAGTTTATAATGTTGGGGCGCCCCTTGAAAGGGTGGCTGTTGATATAATGGGTCCTCTACCCATCACTATCCAAGGGAACCAGTATATAATGATTATTGGTGATTATTTTACCAAATGGGTGGAAGCCGTGCCCCTTAAAAGTCAAGAAGAAAATGTGGTAGCTCTAGAGCTAGTAAATAAATCTATATCCCATTTTGGAGTACCCATGCAGGTCCACTCAGACCAGGGATCTAGTTTTGAGTCCAGAGTGTTTCAAGAAATGTGTACTATTTTAGGTATAGAAAAGACAAGAACCACTGTAATGCATCCCCAGTCGGATGGCATGATTGAAAAATTTAACCAAACTTTAGAGAATATGTTAGCCTGTTTTGTTGATAAACACCAAAGGGATTGGGATGAATATGTACCTTTGTTGTTAATGGCCTATAGATCATCAACACACGAATCTACAGGGTTGTCTCCCTGCAGGATGATGTTAGGGAGGGAAATCAATCTACCTGTAGATTTAGTAATAGAAGCCAACACTTGAGAAGTTTAAAAATGTAACTGAATTTGCCCATGATTTAGAAACAAAGATAGATGAAATTCATGACATGGCTAGAAACCACCTAAAAATATCTAGTGAAAGAATGAAGAGAAAAGATGATAAGAATTGTCTAATAAAAAGTTATGAAAAGGGAGACAAAGTATGGTACTTTAGCCCCTAACGTAAGATGGGTCTTAGTCCTAAATTGAAGAGGCCTTGGATTGGCCCCGTTGACGTTATGGATAAGATAAATGATGTCTTATATAGAATTAGAATTAGTCCCAAATCGCCACCAAAAGTAGTGCATCATAACAAACTAAAACCGTATAGGTGAGACAATTAGCTAGTTAGGGTATACTCGAATTAGTATACTATTATGTTTTGTATTTTTCTTTTTTGTTCGGTTGTTGTTGTTTGTATGTGTATATAGATATAAATACAAATGAGAGAATTTTGCAGTTTTCTTCTCAGTGGGGTAGCTGAAGTAAATATGCAAAGTAGTGAATTAAAAAAAAATACATATAGGTTGTTTTGTCCTTCAGGTCACTTGGATGTGTGGAATCTGTGAAGATCTGGACTTTCCCACCAAATGGCGAGCTGAAAGTCATCTAAAGGAGCAGCATGCTGGATTTTCTTATAAGTGCAACCTTTGTAAAAAGATTTTCAATGGAAAAAACTTACAGCATGGGTGTGACAATGTAAAAGCGGAGGACATGACCATTTTAACAAGGGACGGACTGAGGGGTGAAGAAGCATTAAAGGAGTACAAACGTTATGAAACAGAAGTACTCCCCACTCTAGTGATCAAGAAAACAAAGGGAAAGGAGGAGGATTTAAGAACCGTGATTCAAAAGGACAAAGGGAGAAGAAGTAGGAGTAAGGAGAGGAAAAACAGGAAAGGAGAAAAAATCAAGGATAACCAGGGTTCAAGTAGAACGACAGAATATGACAAAAGGAAAAGTGAAGTCACTAAGGATAGAAGTAGAAGCAGAAGTTAAAGCGTAACTAAACCAAGTAAAAGTAGAAGTAGAACAGTAGATAAATCAAAAAGTAAAAGTAGAAGTAGAAGTAGATCTGTAGATAAGTCAAGAAGTAAAACTAGAAGTAAAAGCAGGAGTAGTAGAACAAAAAGCAAAAGTAAAAGTAGAAGTGTAGATCAGACATGTAAAAGCAGGAGCAGAAGCAGAGGTGTAACCAAACAAAGCAAAAGTAGAAGTAGGAGCAGAAGTGTCAGTAGGAACAGTAGAAACAAAAGTATTGACAGTAATAAAGGGCAGGACAGTAAGAAAAGAAAAAGAGATGGTAGCCAAGACAATGAGAAAAATAAAAGGAAACGAAAAAGAAGCTGCATTACCTGTAGTGGATTCTCTTCTTCCAGTTCGGGGACATCTAGCAACCGGTCGAGCAGTAGTGACTCAACTACGTCTACTAGCAAATAGAAAGACCCCGTAGAAGGAACAGTAGTAGGGGAGACCGGTCCCAGCTTCAGTAGGCCAGTTGAGTTAGTAGTGATAGAGGATACCTCCAGCTTTGATCCCAAAACTGAAAATCTGAAAGACGTTGTTTCTTCCATGCTATCTTCCTGCCAAGCAATACAGGAGGAGCGTGTAGTTCTAAACATTGGAGGCACCTGTTTTCAAACCAGTAAGGTGACATTGAAAGCAGATCCGATTTCTCTCTTTGCGTTAATGCTACTGCCGCAATCACCGTTTAGGCCAAACTCTAACACCTATTTTTTTTACCGGGTTCCAGCCCATTTCCGTTTTATTCTAAATTATCTTAGAAATGGTTGTTGTCGTGACCTGAATATACTGCCAAGGGAACAACGTTATCTGCAGGAGCTTCTGATTAAAGCCAAATACTACAAGTTGCTAGGATTGCAGCTGGTTATTCAAACTAGGTTGTCTCAAGTGAACAGTTACTTGTACCCAGTGGAGGCAGTAATGGATTGTAACAACTGAGGATTCAGTTATTTGTGTTGTATATATAGTAGTGGTATACGTATAGTAGTGTAAACAATCTTTGTAGTGTGGTACCAGAAAATCAGCAACTGGGAAATTAAAAGACAGACTCTCCAGATTGACATTTTTAATAAATCTGAAATTGAAATTGAACTATGGTTTTTGTTTCGAAATATGAGTTTTATTGACATAATTTCAAGCAAACAAATTTCTAAATCTGCAGTCGATGCTGGCAAAAATTTGTACCTGAAACAGACAAAGATGTTCATTTGGTTGAGTTAAAAAAAAATACACAAGCATGATACAGCTATGATAGGAAAATGGCGTCTGAATGGTGTTATATGATATGACACAATTGTTTAAAACAATCTGGTATAGTAGGAGCAAATGTACATAAGAATATGCAAAATCAAAGTGCTGATAGCACAGCTATGTTTGGTACCTATTAAGAACACAGTTTGTTGCATTGTTTGATTCTTTCACAATTTAGTTGGGTTATCCATATGATGTTTTCGGTGAAAATAGCATACAAGCTATTTGGAGACCAAATCCAAATTTGGGGGCAATGTAATGCCGGCCGGTTTCACACCTGGTCTATGATGTTCATGTACCCCCTTAGAGTTTTGATTATAGTCAAATAATTTGATAATGCTGAGTAACGACGACACTTTATTACTTGAATAGGGTGTCCCTGGTGTACTTATTTATTTAAAATAAATACTTAGTAAATATATCAGCTGTATCGTGTAAAAAGGCACCCTTTTGTCGGAAGAGAATTATGTTTTGAAATGACTTCTATGTGGAATTTTACCTTCCTGTGACTTTAAGCAACAACGGGAATGAATTGTGTAGTTTTCCTAGTTTGCATATACCATCGAATGAATGAAACTTTGCCATATATTGTTGATAAGGGCTTGAAAAGCTTGATTTTAGTGTCCCGCTTCATTGTACAACTTTGTTTACTTCCGGCGGCAAAAAGGGGAATTACCTTTACCGTTAGACATTTCTGATTGGATGAAAGTTATGACAAAGTATGATTTCGAGTATATAAAGTTGGCAAAGCGGCAGTTTCAACTGGGCTTCGCCTGGTAGTTTAGCTAGACAGTAAAAACAAAAGAAAGTCAGTTTGAGAAAGTTTTAAGTGTTAGACAGAAAAATAATAACAAGGAGAGCTATGTCTGACTATAGGAAAAAGGAAGAGGTGTGAATTGTTTTTAGTTTAACTATATTTGCAACCTAGGAGGTGCTCTAGCAGTAAAATTTGTCTAGTGGCAGGTTGCAACTAGAATCGCCATCTTTGTTGTTTGCCACCCGCAGGTTGCGCTAGTCCAAATTCGGTGGATACATCCCTCGGAAGTCCCCTATTATTGTGTCAAGGAGTAGATAAATCAATTCTTTAGCTACATCCATAGTAATGTTGAATTTGTCCCGTAGCAGGGAATTTTAAATTAGTTTGGTTGTGCCAGTTGGCTGACCTTTGAGATCCGGGTGTGGGTTGTAACCCCGTAGTTTCAGTCGTGTTATTTGTATCAATTTATAGTTTGTGTTCTAGTTCATATTTATATTATAAAAGCTGGCCCTTATTGTAAAGACCCTGGGATTGGTAATATCTGGTGCGGGTGGAGAAATAATTTAGGTGCGGGTTGTAACACCCGCTGGTTGTATATCGTAAGGTTGCAAATAGTTTAGGTGCGGGTTGCACGTATTTTAGGTGCGGGTTGCGGCACCTTGGTTTAGTATATTAGAAGTATATCGTTGTGATAATACTGTGTTCTTTAAATGAAAGTTTAATTGTTGGAAAGTTGCATTTCCATTTATTTGAATTTGGTAAATTGTTATATGTATTGAATTACACTTTGCACGGAGGTTCCATAACCGCTCGGGCGTTAAGTTTGTATTTGAAATAGATTGTTGTAGTTAAATTTCGTTGGTACTTTAGTGATTCCCAGCCTGTCCATTGGAAGACCCAAGGAAAAAGATCGCGCATCTGATATTTTATTTTTAATATAATAAAGTATTTGAACTTTTATCAGGTTTTCAGTACTTTGTGTTGAATCCAGGTTTATGGTGTTTTCCCTTTCATCTTGATTCTGACAACAACGGACCCATCTTTATGTATCGCCGTTAGCCTTGTGGTTTAACGATAACGTGACACTTGGCCCACGGCCGTACAAAACCCTTCTTGTTGTAACGCTGTAGGTCTAGTGGTGTTCCGTAAACGTTACGCTAGACCCGCGGCATTACAATATTTTAGTTAACTAATGCATCACATGACCTTCATACATCTCTCGTTAATTTGTCTGTAAATTTACACTATTTTTGCCTGAAAAAGGCGATATACTCTTTGTTATGTGGCGAAGCAATTTTACTATCGTACTCTTATATCGCAAGTCCAAAAAGTATTGCAACATTTACTCAAATGGCGGTAAACTGCACGAGACATATCCTGGAGTATGATGGAAGCTAATAACTCTCTATCATCGATGGAGATAAACAAATTTTCTGAAAATAAAATGAAATTTATATACTTATATTATGTTTTGTGATAAACGTTTATTATACAGCGGCGTACCTACCTGTAAATCCACACATACAGGATGAAATTAAACACACACACACACACACACACACACACACACAAACAAAGGGAAAAAACACATAAAAACAAAAACAAAACAAAGAGAACAAAAAACAACAACAAAAACAACAAATACAAAAAATACATTTTTAAAGGAATATCGGACTATCAGCTGATTGATTTAGAGATTGCATCATTCACAGGACAGTAGTAGAAAGATACCCATATTTCTCACTTCCAGGCAAGGTGCAATCAAAGCTCCGATGGAGCTGAATCCCGAAGCCCTGAAAATCTACACGCGGCAAAACTTCGTAGTCATCCAAAGAAGTGCTGCATACGTCTGCATGTATTAAGTTATTCCGTAATAGAGGTAACCAGATAACTGACGAATCATACGAAGGTAGCAACTTAACATGGGAAACACACATATCATACGATGAGGGATCTATCAATTCGCCTATTTTGTTTAAATAAGTAATAAGTATTTTGGGCTTACTTAGTCAACCACAATATTCTGTTTTAATAGCTTGACATTTTTTCTAATTATTTAGATATATTTATACTTTTCTCTAAGAATTTTTTACACTAACATCAAAAGAACAATCGAGTATTGTACGGTGCACTCGATTTTCCTGTTATCTTGTGAAGGCTATGAATATTTCTCAGAGGTAACAAAAGGGTATTAACGTAACATTTTACTTGAACCTAGTATTAGAGATCTTGTATATTATAAGTATCGAAACGTATAAATGTATCGACGTATGTATCTGCTGTATCTAGGATAATACCAAAGCATAGCCTGCAATCCCGATAGTCGATATTGTTTTCAACGAAAGACATATTTTTAAGTACCGAAATAAAATATTATAAAGGTCACATAATATGTGAAGCAAATTGTTCTATACAGTAACATGTCTGCTGGTTAAATTTATCGAAAATCATGACTGTAAGAAATTAATAAATGGATGAAGCAATCGAACAAATCGTTTTATAACGTAACATATCGAACACACACTTTCTATAACTGTTCCATATCGAACACGCCCCGTGATTAACTATAACATACATTGCACGAGTCACTGTATCATGAGCTGAATTATAAATGTCCGATGAAGTCCATTAAAAATGATCAGATCAGTATAATGTATTAAGTAGATAAAAGATTATTAAGTAAAATTGTCATGTTGGAAAGTTTTTTTTTAGGTAAATTGTGTCCGTTTTGTAGGAAAAGGAGGAGAGACTTCTTTTCATTGTTGTTGTCTCCTCATATAGATTGATTTCAATTGACTGTGTACTTATTTAACAACGTTCAATATCAGAAAAGTATGGTAAGAATTACCATGCATGTCTCTGGATTTTTCGAGTTCCCACATCCTTCGTTCCTTCGGTATTCTATTGCTCTTGTCAACCATCTTGAACCAAAACTCTATCACAATACTCCTTAGTTGGTCCCCTTTAAAATCGAATTTGCAAGTCCCCACTTCTTCCAAGGTGGCTGTTAGCGGGCAACATATTTAAACATTGGACCTTATTGGTAAACACTTCAAAGATCTGTTTAGAAAATACTAGTCCAATTTTACCAAACTAAGTCAATTGACCTAAGATAGTCCCTTCTAAAAAGATATTCGGCAGGCCCGTCCCTTAAGAAATAAAACATGGCCGCCATACTATATTGTCATTATAACATGGGCTTGAGTTGTTTTTGCAAATATTTTATCCCGAGCGTTAGCGAGGGGTAAAATATGCAAAAACAACGAAAGCCCATGTTATAATGACAATATAGTATTTGGCGGGTATGATTTATTTCGATTCTAATATGGAAATTTCACCCATTTTATATCCGAAGCGAGCAGCGAATATCTAATGGTTCCGTAACATTTTGATTTTGATAAACAAACTCGCTGACAAAAAACTTTCCACAAATACAATAAAAACTTACTTTTGTTTAATTTAATTGCTATTTAAACTGTAGAGAATGCCTCGGGTCCTTTTAATCTCCATTCCAACTTTCCACCAACGCTGATTACGATTTTATTTGTGACGTCACAAGTAAGAAAATTTAAGTTTGTCCCGAACATTGCCTTTTCAAGAAGTAAAAAATTCCATAATGAATTTTGGAAACAAATTTAATTAAAAATGTGTTAGTTGTTGGTAGATTTTGACAATTAAAATGAAAAATAGATTCAAAATATGCAGCAGAAACTATGCATCTTTTGCGCATGTGCTAAGAGTGTTATATTGGTATTATAACACGACTCTATTTACAAAGCTAATACAGGAAGCCATATTAGAATATCTCATATAAGACGACCACCAGCGGTTATATAGTGTAACATTGGACCCTATGGAAAACACATTTAAACATCTTCTCGTCATAAACTACAAGTAAATTAAAACCAAACTCAGTCACAATGGTCCTTCTAAAAAAGGTATACGGTATGTCAGTACCTCATGATCATCCAAGATGGCCGCAAGCGGAACAATCAACTAGTTTAATATTTGACCTTTTTGGAAATGTCATTCATATCTTAATGTTTCTCATAGCCAAGCTGAGCTATTCAGGCTGAGGAGATCCTCTTTTTTTTCACCCAGCCTTCCTTTCCTCATTTAGGATTTTTACATTTTCAAACAAAAAAATTAAGATCTCAGCTATAAATAAAAAAATGGCTTGCCAGTTTTGTCTTTTCCTAAGCATGACATAAATATTGAGTCCACGAAATATTTGCTTGAACCGGACGTTGGACAAACAAAATTTCGCTTTGCTGTCGGATAGATGGGGGTTGATGAGGGTGACAATAGGTTTTATCCCTGGGTTGTCACCCTGTCAAAAGATTTCTGTTACATGTAAAACATCTCAATTGTTTTTTGGTAACGTAGTTTCTTTGTTCAAATCAAATTTTATCAAGATATATTCAGATATCATAAACTCATTCACTTTAATCGATTATCATAAAAAGAAAATACAATCCAGATATAAATAGCACAGAACTTGTTGGTGTTGTTCTCATACCGTTTTACTACCTAAAATTCTGTCTTCTTGTTTTTGCTCTTTATTCGGTGTCTTTCAATTCATCAGACATTAATGTACAGTCTATAATTGATATTTCCATAATTACAAAACGTTTTAATTCTATCTAATCTCATTCATTCTTTAAATTTTGGTCACATTGAACAATGCATAAAGCCTGCATTCATCTTACTACATGTACATGTCGGCCTCCACGACTTTTTTCAATATTTGCGTAAATTTATTAATGTGTGTATCATCTTGTTCTGTCTGTGATATTTGTACAATATGAATGAAAAGTATGTTTGTTCTAAAACTTAAGTTAATCGCTTTGCAATTTAACTGTACTGACCTAGTGGGGGGGGCAGAGATTGCATCCCCGTTTGGTTATGTTTAAACAATTTGTGCAGAATTATCTTTCGGCAGGTGGATCCGTCAGTTGTATTTTCTTTTCTTAAGTATCAGTTGATTATTCATAGAATGTATAAACTTGATATTCGTAAAAAATTGAAAAAAAAAAATCGACGCCCCTTCTGAAGTACAGGTTATGCGATACACAGTTATCTCCGACAAAGGCCGTATTATTACTGAATAATATTGTCGACAATAAATCGAAAAAAAAAGAACGTGGAATCGAAAATGCTTACTTATATATGTTGTCGGATCAGTAATCCCTGTTTTAATTTTGGTCAGATACATCCGATACGATACGTAAGATGCGTACGTATCCAGATACTTACAATATGCAAATGCTCTCTTAGAGATTTCTCGATAACTAACGAACGTAACGAAACGAACGTAAGTTTACTTAAACATACGAAAGAAACAAAAGGACCAGTCATTGTTAGGTATAGTAAGTGATAAACGAAACATAAACGAATGCTAAATGCGTACGAATCGGGGTTTAACGTGGATGCATCGGTGATTACCGGAAATCATTAACCCTCGGGACAACCTTCAATTACTTTTAAAAATAGTTGTACATATTTGTTTGGGCAAACTCGAGTTTGCCGAGTTGAGTAAGAATTACAGTTTGGATTAGATTTTGATGTACTAAAGTTCCAAGTTTAATTTACATGACATTTTAGTTTCACTGATCGAGTAAAAATTTGAGTGAAGTAAAATATTTCCACATCTTCGAAATCTATCCTGAAATATATCAAATCACACAGATATTCAAAAATATTGCAAGATCGAACCTTAAAATAAATAGAGTTCCATTCACTTCAAGAAAAAGGGGTCCACACACAACATCGCCGATTCCTCCGATAAAAATTTCGTCATTGTCATTTGTACTATCAGAGACCTATAATTATGTCTCTGGTACTACAAATTTTATATGAACCCACATTTTATGGTCATTATGGTCTTACAAATGTATTAATGTGATCTGCACTGAAGACATTATTTGTCGAAATCCAGAAACTTACTTCACAGCAACTATCTAATCAACTTGAAATCAAATTGTGTTATCAAACTCAAGCTCTATTCACACGCTCAGTTTTACCATGGAGGTATAAATATAGAAGGAGCTACAACAAAAAATTAGTACTTATTTATACCTCCATGGTTTTACATACTTGTGTATTTTTAACACTCTATGTCTTTATGCAGGTTTGGACTGAATCTGAACGCACACATGGTGTAAAGGTACGATGAGCCACTTTTTGGTCATATTTTTTTTTACATATTGACATCTACAATATGTAACAAAGACTGTGTTCAAATTTCATGAAAATCTATTCAGTGACATACAACGCCCAGCGGATAAGAGATTCGTACACAGTAACGTAATGTGTAAGTCCATCTCATGCGGAAACCCTAAAAATCAATCAAATCGAATTCTGGAATATAGGTTTACATCTACATTATTGAATCAAGATGGGTAAAGGAGAAGACATGGGTACCCGGAGGTGTAGCGGCCATACACACAAATGGACGCACGTACAGACGGACAACCATATCACTATACATCCCCCACTTTTCAAGCGGGGGTATAAAGATATGGATCCCACAACCATTGTTGAAACAACTATTGCCAGTCAACTTGAATAATGTGAATAATCTCTCACCCCTTGCTCCTTTCTCCCGTCGCCTCTCGCATTTCTCCTGTCCCCTCTTTCCTGTCTCTCATCCCCTTTCTCTCGGTCTCCCTTTCATGTTTTCTCCCTTCCTCGCCCCTTTCTCTTTTCTCCTGCCCTTTCTCCCACCCCTCTCTCCTTTCTCCCGACCCCTGTCTCCTTTTTCCTATTCCCTTTCTCCTGGTCTCCATCACCCCTGTCCTCCCCTCAATAATGTCCCGTCTATACAATATTAAGATACTACACGCTCTTCTCAACTACACCAACAGTTCCGATGTCCCAAATGCACCGGACGGGAATATCGTCTCTAGACCCTGTTTGAAGATGGATGTGCTTATCAAATACACAATCGGACTAAATTGCTAAATTAGTACAATACTAAAAATAATGATTTCTCCCTTTCAAAATGCTTTTGTATTTTTGATTTCTTTCGTAGTGTTAGGGAAAGTTACGTTCGTTCGTGAGTTATCGAGAAATTTCTAATACGAGAAAATTATCGGATTGTGTGATTTCGTATGTCGATTTCATTGCTACATGTATAAATATAGGCAATACACTGCCACATGTAAAGAAATGTTATTTTCATCTTTGACAAATTACTGCGCGACAGGTTCGTTTATCTGAGACGCAATTTAAAAAAAACGAGTAAGTTATTCCGTAAAACGTGAAAATAATCGGATTGTGTGATTTCGTATGGATGTTGATTTCATTGCTATACATATATATACACGTGCAATATACATGTCACAGGTAAACAAATGTTATTTCCATCTTTGACAAATTACTGCGCGGCAGGCTCGTTGATCCGAGACGCAATATAAAAACGAGTAATTTGATAAACATGCATATTGTTTTCAATTTGATATAATAACACCGTATTCAACTCAAGAAAATGTAGAAATATAACTTAAATACACAATGTATACGATTTTGAAAGAAACTTGCGCACTATATTTTATCGGAAGCACGAAAATCATCTTTTAGAGCTGTTAATAGGCTTGAAGCATCACGTGATATTTTCTTGTCATATTAACATCTCTCCAGCCATTTCATTTCTTTCGAGATAAAAAATAATTATAGAGTAAGATATGTAACAATTTACGAAAAGAACGTACTTGGTTTGATGATAACACCAACGTAAAATCGGTCCTAGACATAAACAAAATACCAAACCATTAGTAAATGGCTCATTTACCTTTTTGTGTCAGGCTGCTTTGATAAGTCTTTTAATATGAAAAAGAAAGGAAATTGGGTAAATTTCAAGGAGACAACATCCCATATCCAGGTTAAAACGACCCAAAACAAAGCATCTAGGGGTCACCGTACGGTCTTCAACACAGTGAGGAACCTCACACCATATAGCAAGCCCTAAATGGCCCCAAAAGGGTAAAAAAAATGATAAATTAATGGAAACAAACCACATCCAATAACCCAAATATCAAGAAACTTAAATTTTATAAGAAGACACGGACAAGCCAATCACCAACATATTCCTGACTTGGGACAGGCGCAAAAATTGCGGTAGGGTTAAACTCGTTTTCTTGGATCCAAACCCTCCCCCTATGTGTGGTGAATGGCTAAAAAATAAATACACAAAAAGACTCACAGTAAAAATCAAACTAGAAAAAAGTCCAACTTATCAAGACGAGTACCCTTACAATGAAGTACATAAAACATGAAGACAATGCGCACAGGTACTGTCCGGACAAATGCTCGCAGTTACTGACAGCTAGCTAAGGACATAACTTCCATTGACTATGATATCAAGCCTTCTTACATATGAAACTTCAATTGAAATACTTCTAAATAGATTTGGTATAACAACGTCATCAATTATGAAAGAAGAACATGATATTGTGCAATGCCAAATACTGCCAATATGAAAAATTGTTTAAATTTAGTTATGGTGTAAAGCATTTAGGAGATGATCAATATTTTTGCCAACAAAAACCAAAGTAACGATTTAACAACAATGCTGTATTTATATCCTTTATGAATAAGTTTGTTCAACGGATTAATAAGTTTTGAAAGACAATTTTTGAATTTATGCGCTTTGTAAATGATATTGCCATAGAAGTTTGGATGTGAAATGCCCTGGTGTATAAGAGCCCTGCATGTGGAACCAGATTTTCTTAATAAGTCAATGTATCTATAATAAAATTTAGAGAATGTTTTTATCAATTTATGATATCTAAACCCTTGATGCAGAACTTTGTACGCCTGTTCGGGGTATATAGAGATACATTTGATTTTTGAAGCAAATTTTGAAGGGTGAACTGTCATTTCAGAACATTGGAATGAGATATTTGGAATTGATCAAATATATTTTCATGCTAACTTTTGAGATAATGAGATTTCGACTCCAACCTCTATAATGTCAGCTCACAAAAACTGATTTTTACTGTTGTAAAGTATGCGTTTATTGTCGGAATTTAAATTCGCATTTAGATTTAATGCTATTAGCCAGAGGAGTAAAGTGTTCAGATTGCCAATGGATTCATCTTTTCGGGGATTCAAAGATTAGTCTCTTTTACGTCAATCCAATGACAGATTCAATTTAAAGAAATTGCAATTGTTTTTATTTTACTTCTTTACCGAACTTGAAGATCAACGATCGGTTTGTTTTAAATCCGAAAAGAGTGTTTTAAGTAAGGCAACATTGGACATTTGCACTAATAGTTTGTTCTTCTTCATGTTTGTTTTATCTCTGTTATCTCAACTATTGTCGTTTTTGTGTTGAATTCAAAACACATACTGGTTTCAGAACGGTATGTCGCTACTAAAACAACAACAGTAGAATATTGAAGGAACAAGGAACAAGATTCCATAAATCAAAGCCCATAGACAAGACAAAAACGAGAGCATAAGAAGACAGAAGACTAAAGACACAATACACACACAAAAAAACATGGAAACCACAAATTTATCCCTCAAAATTGGAGCACTTACATTGTGAACTCACCCCCCCCCAAAAAAAAAAAAAAACAACAACAACAACAAAAAAAAACCCAAAAAAAGGTGCTCCGGTCTGCTTAGCCTGTCCTGCTCTGTTTTCTGCACCAGTCATATTGTCAGTGGGTCAATCCAGGGTAAAGTAAAAATCGTTAATGACAAGTCCTAGAAGACGTGAAGGTGGCTAAAATGCACGTTCTCATTTGTTAAATCGATATTTTATATCTACCATTGATGTCATGGTGACGGCTATAGAATTTCTGAGGGGAAAAAAGTAACAAAGGCTGAAAATATCCCCTGCTAAGCGGTTCCTGTGTTAGTCCTTTCGCTCTTTTCACAAAGTCACTATGAACTACAATCTCTACCAGTAACGAATCGCTGGGGAGGTAGACATATTGATGCTAAGAAAGGGAAGGTTCACAATTGGGAAGTCAAAATCATAACGTTAGAAAACTGCAACTTGTCTTATTGCCTAGATTTCAGACGTCAATATTCATCAATGTATATAACAAAAGGGTCAAGAGATGAAGGTACAGACGTTGCCATCTTGTGGAATTCTACAGCAGATATATTTGTATAATATCCCATGCAAGGACTCACAATTTTCACAATTTATAATTCGTGTCGGAAATGAATTGCCAGGATTTTGGAATCCCCCTTTCATCATTTCAGCTTCGGTATTCGTTTGTCGTATTTTAAAATTTTACTAAATGACAAAAAGCACAAGTTATACAGCTCCGTGACTTGAGGGGATTTTTTTCATGGATGAGTTAGACAAGATTATTGAAATAATTTCTTCCCTTGAGCGCAAGTTATAAGATTATCATACTGTTCCAATAAAACGCGTCAAAATAGAAATTTTGAAGTCTACGGAGATGTAAACGCAGTAACAGCAGTATGTACAACATAGATTACTCATAAATTACCTGACTCTCAACTGTGTGTACAACAGCAGTATGTACAACATAGATTACTATAAATTACCTGACTCTCATTCAGCTGAAGCCAATTTAAACAACGACAGTAAAGAACAAATAACAAAATATCGAAGTTGCTGTTAATTTAGTTTATGCATATGTACATTTTGACAACTTATGTCTCTTCAGTGCATATCAAAACAGAATATTTGGAAATCCAAATAATGAAATATGTGTAAAGGCTGATAGAGAACAAATTACCAATAAGATCTAAATAGGAAAGCCATAATCAGCTAAGGACAGAGCTATGCATGAGAGAGATATTTCTTAGTTCTGAACAAAATTTTGTTAATAGGGATAGTAACAAAAGGACCGAACAGAGTTGTCAAGGGCAGCAGTCCATGAGGCATAAAGACAAATCAAACGGAAAGCAACGGAAAAATTGTCGACCACAATGGTCCTGACTTGGTACAGGCATTTCATAAGAAATGGTGGGTTAAACCGGTTTTATGGCATGCCAAACCTCCCCTTCCAATGCGGTAGTGGCCGGTAAAAACTCAACAGTAAGTGCTATTGAAAGGTCGTAGACAGTTAAAAGAAATTATCATGCCAGTACTGAGTGAAAAAAGAATCTTGAATCAGAGTTCGGACCGAAACTTCAAATTTTTCCACAAGGGACAGATATCTATTAAAGAGCTTTTGATCGGATGAGAAGGAATTCTTTGAAGCCTAGATTAATGAGGCGGGCACGGAGATAACTATATATGTCTAATGAGAAGGTCTGCATAATTTTGTGCTAGCTGCGTGAAACATACACTCCGTAGCAGGAGAAGCTGTAATACTACTGTCCATGTTAAAATTGTCCCTTTTGTCGTAAATTGTAGTACTGAGATGACCATTATTGTCAAATTAAGTCCAAAAGATGTATATCTAGTGCTTTCTGTCGTTTCCTTATTCTCTAGTTCTGCTGGATATATTAATTCGATCCATTTAGCAAAAGCAGTTTATCTATCTAATGTTAACAAAGAATGAAATTATGTACAAGACTTAAGAATCCATACGCATTGTACGGAAGCTTATTAGGGACACAACACAATTTATTTTTACACAACACAATTTTTTTTAAATTTGTAATTACAAATTAATAAATAATAAAACCCCACCCCTTTTTTTGAAGGCTTGATAAGACCGTGTATTTCAAGTTTTTCACACAACAATGGCTTATTTGTCCTTGAATTAAAATTGTTAAGTGCGGATTTACACTTAAAATGATTAAGTTTTGTTCTTTTCGGAGATATTTATGCACTTATATTTTCAACGGACATGGATGCGTATAAGCATACTCTACGAGAGGATGTATCTGTAAAATTAGAGCAGAGAGAAGAGGGGTGGAAAATTGTAGAAAAGGTGAAAAGAAGTGTGGGAAGTAGTGGATTAGGATTAGTTTGTAGGTGTAACATGTTTTATAAAAGGAGAGTGGAGTGGGAGGAGGGAAAGATAAGTGTGAGCGAGTGACCCCTCTGTTCATTCCCTTCCCTCCTGTACTCGTACTTGATATTCGTTCCCGCCTTTTCAAAAAACTATATTCTGTGAAAAACTGAAACTATATATTAAATGATTAGACATAATTTGACGAAAACTGCCAAAGTACAGAACTAATTAAATTTACAACAATTATCAAGTTACTATATTCAGTCGAAATGGTCATTCGTTTCTCTTGCTTCTGGGTACGTAACAGACACCAGAAAAGTAGTAAACTGCAAATTTGGTTTAATAAGACCAAAGATCTCCCATACCATATTCAAGAAGCAAAGTAAAACTGCGAAGAATACATGAATAAGGCAAATGCAATATTCCGAAACTTATAGCTCGTCTCCGGGAAGGTGCATAGAAATGCTCTTTCACTTTATAAATTTATTACTAAAGTGTTATTAAATAGGCATTTTTATATGAATTCTGAATAATGCCCATTTCGAGTTATATTGGGTTGAGGTCTTCGCCGAGGGCCAATACAGGGAGTGTTTTATTGCTCATCAGAAGTGAGCCAGAAGTGGTCAATTTGTGTTTTTTGGGGTTCGGAAGATCTTCTGTATCACTTCTACCTCTTCTCATTCGATAGGGGGATTAGACAGCATCACGTGACAAACATGGCGTCATTTAGTCCGTCTGATATTATAAACGCAGATATAATTTTATGTGAGCGTGTGAAAGGCAATTTAAAGGCACGAGAGCCTTCATTTGACACCACTGTAAGGACAACAAGGCGATTTGCAATATTTGCTACACCAGTTAAATGATACTCTTTGATAAGTGACGTAAATGATGCATAAAGCACAGAACATTTGATTTTCAGGGAAGGGGGCTTTTGGATTTTTTATAAAAGAATTATCAAGCCCTAATTTTCGCTAAAAAACTCTGAGCAGCACCTGGGGTGAAAAAAGATATTCGGCCCTCGACCTGTCCATTAGATAACAAACCCTGTTTTCCTTAATCTAGCATAATGTACCGGTATCGCGGGCCAAAAATCCAGGCTCGGTAATAAATCCGCCCCCTTTCCCCGGAAAATCAAATAGTCCATGCTCAAGCATGAATGTCATCCAACATCAGAAATACGGCAATATTCGACGCCATATTGATTCTGTTGTGTTTTAATGCTTGTCCTGCAGAATATCTCTAGAAGCGGTCCCGATCCATTTTTTTTTGGACGCTTCATCGGAAGATATCGTGGAGATGTAAAGAAGATGTGATCGAAACCCAATACTCTGGGAATAACACGGGCTCTGGGTTCCACCGTTTTTTGAACGTTGGGCTCCTGGCTCCAACACAAGGGCTCTGGGCTCCAAGACTAGGGCTCAAGACTCCAACAATAGGACTCTGTCTCCACTTTCAGAGCTCCGGGTTGCATTCGAAGGGTTCGATTCTCTACCTTATGTCCCAGTGAGCTTAATACAGGCTGTAGATGCAATATCATGTTTACCACGCCAAGGCGGTATGCGGTATGAAACAGATTTCTATCGAATTTTCAGTTACATCTGCTTAACTAGTATATCAAAACTCAAAATATAATAATCAAAACCGATTCTTTATATTCAATTTGGCCTTAAGTTTTGGGCAACTGGCATTTATACAGGTGATGACCAAAATGTTTTTCCCATAGGGTCAAATGTTAATTTATTCTCCACTGGCAGCCATGTTTGCCCAATCCAATTAAAATAGGTAACATTGTAAAGGACCTTCCAAATATGGAATATAGGACATTTTGTTTTTAATACGGACTTTATCACGGCCAGTATCAAGTAAGCCCGCTAGGGCGAGCTTGATGCATTACGCCGTGATAAAGTCCGTATCAAAAACAAAATTTCCTATATTTCTTTATCGATAATTCACAAAATGATAAACAGACCTCTTAAAGAAATTGAATTAAACTGAAATTTCGATTTAAGCAAAGTTAATCTATTTTTTATTGCAATAATTTAAATGCATTCTTCATTCAACGTCTTATGCGTATGAACATGACAAATAGCACAAAACATGACGTCAGCTTAGCAACCCGCACGTGACGCCTTCACAGTGACTTAATAATTTCGTGATAATGTCCAATTCGGTTATACTGGAATTATCAGTCTCTGTAGATCAAAGGAAATGCATACAAATTACCGATAAACATTATTCCAACACAGTTAAGTGCTTCAGTTGTTTCAGAGTAGATGATGAAAATGATAATTTTTCTATAGAGTTCAATTTTAAACTATTTTCAGTGCTGGCGCCCATGTTTTTTGTCAGGCTTTTAAAAATGAAATGGACATTTCATGAAAACCACTGTTTATAAGGCTGTTCACAGGTACCGGGAAGAGAAATTAATTTGTGAAGCAAATACCAAAAGTACCTAAAGCTCACATGTGTCAAAATCGGCATCTTTGGCCTCTTGTTTGAACCAAGACCAATTTTAAAAATCCGACAGCTTTTTGCGCATATGAAGACTTAAATGCAACAATTCTATAACAAAATTAAATCCATAAATCAAAAATGAGGAAGGAGATCCAATGACAAGGTTCATCTAACGGACAGACGGACGGGACCAAAACAATATCCCCGCATTTTCTTCAGAAAAGTGTGGGGATAACAAGTGACCATTTCGACTGAATAGTAACTTGATAATTGTTGTACATTTAAGTTCTGAACTTTTGGCAGTTTTTTTTCAAATTATGTCGAATCATGTGTCAAAATCGGCATTTTGTGCCTCTTGTTTGAACCAAGACCAATATTAAAAATCCGACAGCTTTTTGCGCATCTGCAGACTTAAATGCAACAATTCTATAACAAAATTAAATCCATAAATCAAAAATGAGGAAGGAGATCCAATGACAAGGTTCATCTAACGGACAGACGGACGGGACCAAAACAAAATATCCCCGCATTTTCTTCAGAAAAGTGAGGGGATAACAAGTGACCATTTCGACTGAATAGTAACTTGATAATTGTTGTGCATTTAAGTTCTGTACTTTTGGCAGTTTTCTTCAAATTATGTCTAATCATTTAACATATAGTTTCAGTTTGTCACATATTTAATAGGTTTTTTTGTAAAAGCGGGAGCGAATATCTAGTACCATGAGTACTCAGAAGAGGAGGCGAAGGGAATGAAAAGGGGGTCACTCGCTCACACCTCACACTTATCTCTCCCGCTTCCGACTCCACTCTCCTTATTGTCACCTGCCAACTAATCCTCCGAATCCCCCAATTCCCACACTTCTTTTCACCTCTTCAACTTTCCACCCCTCTTCTCCCATCTGTCGTTTTACAGATACATCCTCTCGTAGAGTAGGTGTAAACGAATCCCAACGCGTTCAATCTATCGGAGTCATCTCCCCCACGGATCTGCAAATGAAATACTTAATTATCTTTGCCCATTATTGAATGTAAAACGTCTTGATAACATCTTTTGATTCTATTAATAAATACACGTTCTCAGTGCAAAACAATAAACAGTGTGGCATAATAATGTATGGAACGTGAAGTTTGTCCACACAGTTTGCCTAAAATGATCGGCGGCCAGCATTAACCTAGCTGTCCCGAATAAGACAGTGAACTCCCCTATCCACAACAATTTCTTAATTTGTAATAACAATTAATTAATTTGTAATAACAATTTATTAATTTGTAATTTCAATTTATTAATTTGTAATTACAATTTAATAATTTGTAATTACAATTTAATAATTTGTAATTACAATTTAATAATTTGTAATTACAATTTAGTAATTTGTAATAACAATTTATTAAGTTGTAATAACAATTTACTAATTTGTAATTACAATTTATTAATTTTTAATTATAATGTACTAATTTGTAATAACAATTTATTAATTTGTAATTACAATTTATTAATTTGTAATTACAATTTACTAATTTGTAATTACAATTTATCAATTTGTAATTACAATTTATTAATTTGTAATTACAAATTAAAAAAGAATGTGTTGTGTAAAAATAAATTGTGTTGTGTCCCTTATAAGCTTCCGTAACATTGCCATCTTGTAGGATTCTACAGTGGATAATTGTATAATTTCCCCTACATGTAAGTACCCCTTCTTATATTTTACTCACTACGCCTGAAGCCAATCAGTCTTACCATAAATCATAATTAATTTTAGGGAATCTTATGAAATTCTGTACTCAGTTGTTTCATAGATTTTTCTGTGCAAACAGCTCCCAAATATTATACGCATGAGTGTAAACTTCAATTTTTTTTCCATCGATGTTTGATACGTCTGTCCAGGATTAAGTGAGTTATCCGTCTTGTGTTTTGTGGATGTCCAATTTTCATAATCACGGTCTACTTAATTATTGAACTAGTTGTAGGTTCAACGGTTCTGCGGCCGTTACGAGAGATTGGTATAAAGTTATGACGTCAGACGCATTTTACAGCTGCACACAATCTGACTGTTTAATCAACACCGCCTCCTTATCATTCCTCTCCACACAAGCTCTTTCAATTTCAGTCATGAATTCAAAATTTTCATTCAAATTTTAATGGATTTTGACACGTTTTTAACGTAAATCCGTAAATCTAAATGCTGCCGACTATTTACGATACAATTTACCATTACTTATATTTATTTTGTTTCGATACTTTTTTTTCTGTTTTTATTTTCTTTTTCAGTGATTTGAAATTTCATATTACCGTGTAGGCACTGTGTTGTTTGATAAGGACACAGTTAAACAATTCAAAGATATTTTTGAAAGTCCCAGCAATTCTTAAAATACAATGTCGTTAAACCGTTGATCAATTCTTCTTGATATTTATAACATTCAGTGTAACGCAATATTCAGTGTCCAAACACGGTATTGGCAAAACCCTGTGAAACTCAATAGAAGGCAATTTTGGCAAAACCAGTTCTGTACCGAGTCTACCCAAAATTGTCCTGTTTCAATATTGCTTGCGACAGCATATAGTGTAGTCTATTGCACTATATGTCAGTATAATTGAACTTAAAGATAAACTGACTTATCTTAGACGAGATAAAACATTTACAATTTACAATGCATTGCTTAACAGTAGTATTATTAGTTATATTTACAGTTTCTGTAAATTCAGGTAAGGTAATTTTTGCAAATAAAGTTAGCATGTAGAACTTAAATTACCGACGTAAGAATAGAAATGTTGTAAATCTGTATAAATTCTTGACAACACAGGAAGCATATGAGCGTTTTCACTGTCTGGACACTAGGGGCTAACTACCGTTCTAATTATACATCCAGTAACGTACGGTAACCCATAACTCAATGTGTTATACCTCCTTTTCACCCAAAGAATTTCACTTCTGAGTTCTTATTTGTTAAATATTTATTTAACTTATTCCTGACTACGATTTCAACTATTCTGTAGAGGAAAAGCTTAACCTATCTACTAACTTTGGAGTTTATGTGAATATGTAAAAACGTAATGTACTCATTTCATAGCTGTATCTATTACAGGAGTACGAGTGTCAGAAATTTTGAAATAAGAAATAAAATGCTGACCTTTTGTTTTGAAAAAAATTGCTGACAACAATATGAACAAAAAATTTTGAAATCCATGTAAGAATTTTTTAGATATAAGACGTCAAATTTTTGGCGGGAAACAGCTCTGTCTCGAGTTTTCCTTCAATTTTCATTAGCTGTTTATATGCCTTAATATATATGAAAATATAATTGGAAGTTAAAAAATTATACATAGTCTATTTTATGCATTTTAAAGTCACCTTTAACCAAGAAAATTAGATACCTGTGCAAAAAAATTTAACCCTATTTAAATGGATAAAACCCGAGTATATCAAATGCGTCTGATATCTGACGCTCATACTCCCAGATGCTATGTTTCCAGGTAAACTCTGCGTGCGAAGGGGAAGTCCAGGGAAGTCCTATGAATAGACCAAATATGACAAAAGTTTATAAATTCCAAAATTAGTAACTGAAAACTGAACGAGCATTAACTAATGGTCAGTTGTCATGAAAACTAAGAGGTTTCGAGTAGCGTGTGATTCTGTACTTTTTGTAAGTTCAGTGAATTATATAATTGTTCAGAGAACCATTTTCGCCACAATATCTTGTTGAGTGTTTGATTTTATTGACAGTTCTGATAAAATTGTTATTTAAACAAAAAATGTTTACTTTTTAAGTCATTATTTCATGGTAATCTAGGATTTTTTTTCCAAAATTAGATTGTTGATCATGATAACAAAACTTTTATAATTCTAATTAAATTTCTGACGATACATTCATTTACAAAATATCTGCATGCAGATCTCATATCGACTGCAAAACCGTTATTTTTTAAGAAGCCACCAGTATACACTTATATGCTGACATTTTATCCATTTACACAACAGACTACAGGAGAGTATGTTACTACACTAACTGGTCGCAGTACAGACATGGTGCCGGGAAATTCGTCCCCGAAGATGTAGATCCAGATCTGTGTACGCATATCATCTACGCCTTTGCAGATCTAGAAGGAAACCGAATCAAACCGGGTGGAATGGGTGAAGAGAGTACTTCAACCATTAAAGGATTGTAAGCACCAGAATAAAAAGTTTCAAATCATTCATTTTAAAAAAAGAATACTGATAGTTGACTGCCAACCAGTAGTTTCTAAATATACAATTACAACTTCCATTGAATAAAAAAAGTATCTACAATCAATCGAAACATTTATGTAGAAGGACAGAAACTTTTTCAAATAACCTTTTTTTACAATTTGATGTTTTACTTATGCTCTAGAAATTGCGTCTTATTAGGGTTTGGTTTGTTTATCTAATCATAGGATAATGATCGGTGTATTAAGTGTAAATATGTCATAATAATAATATTTTGTTTGGTTTAGATTTGAAAGGTTTACTGATCTTAAGAAGAGAAATCCTG
>MJUU01030520.1:0-11928 GCA_002080025.1 Modiolus philippinarum
TATTCTTTCAAATAGAGACTGATAAATTATATGTCTCTGTTTCAAAGGAGTTTTATATTTTGCACAACATAATTTTAATGAATTTTGACATATTTAAGTCTTGAAAAGTTAGGTTTTTAGTGTGCGCTTTAACCTCTGTCTATAAAAATGACCAAAACAATTGAAATATTTTGAAAATTTTATTCATCATATCCTTTCGAAGAAGTTTTATCTTTTGCGAAACACAATTTTCATGAATTTTAACATATTAAGGGCTTGAAAAATTAGATTTTCAGTCTGCAGTTTAAACTCTGTCTATAAACATGACCAAAACTATTTAAATTTTTTGAAAATTTTATTCATCATATCCTTTCGAAGGAGTTTTATCTTTTGCGAAACACACCTTTAATGAATTTTAACATATTTAAGGCTTAAAAAGTTAGATTTTTAGAGTGTGGTTTAAACTCTGTCTATAAAATGACCAAAACAATTTAAATATTTTGAAAATTTTATTCATTATAACCTTTTGAAGGAGTTTTATCTTTTGGGAAACACACCTTTAATGAATTTTAACATATCTAAGGCTTGAAAAGTTAGATTTTTAGAGTGCGGTTTAAACTCTGTCTATAAAAATAACCAAAACAATTTAAATGTTTTGAAAATTTTATTCATCATGTCGTTTCGAAGGAGTTTTATCTTTTGTGAAACACAGTTTTAATGAATTTTAACATATTTAAGGCTTGAAAAGTTAGATTTTTAGAGTGCGGTTTAAACTCTGTCTATAAAAATCACCAAAACAATTCAAATATTTTGAAAATTTTATTCATCATATTCCTTTCGAAGGAGTTTTATCTTTTGCGAAACACACCTTTAATGAATTTTAACATATAGTTAGATTTTTAGAGTGTGGTTTAAACTCTGTCTATAAAAATGACCAAAACAATTTAAATATTTTGAAATTTTTATTCTTCATATCCTTTTGAAGGAGTTTTATCTTTTGCGAAACACAATTTCAACAAATTTTAGCATATTTAAGGTTGAAAAGTAAGATTTTCAGTCTGCAGTTTAAAATCAGTCTATAGAAATGACCAAAACAGTTTAAATATTTTGAAAATTCTATTCATCATATCCTTTTGAAGGAGTTTAATATTTTGTCAAGCACAATTTTAATGAATTAAAGCATTCTTTTAGGTTGAAAGATAAGATTTTTGGTGTGCGGTTTAAACTCAATCTTTAAAAATGACCAAAACAATTTAAATATTTTGAAATTTTTATTCTTCGTATCCTTTTGAAGGAGTTTTATCTTTTGCGAAACACACCTTTAATGAATTTTAACATATTTAAGGCTTAAAAAGTTAGATTTTTAGAGTGGGGTTTAAACTCTGTCTATAAAAATGACCAAAACAATTTAAATATTTTGAAAATTTTATTCATCATATCCTTTTGAAGGAGTTTTATCTTTTGCGAAACACAATTTCAACAAATTTTAGCATACTTAAGTTTAAAAGGTAAGATTTTCAGTCTGCGGTTTAAAATCAGTCTGTAGAAATGACCAAAACAATTTAAATATTTTGAAAATTCTATTCACCATATCCCTTTGAAGGAGTTTAATATTTTGCAAAGCACAATTTTAATGAATTTAAACATTCTTTTAGGTTGAAAGATAAGATTTTTGGTGTGCGGTTTAAACTCAATCATTAAAAATGACCAAAATAATTCAGTTTTTTGAAAATTTTACTTCATGCAATCCTTTCACAGGAGTTTTTATTTTGCGAATCACAATTTTAATAAATTTTAGCACATTTAAGGGTTGAAAAGCTAGATGCATAGTCTGCGGTTTAAACTCAGTCTATAAGAATTGCCAAAACAATTTAAATTTTTTGAAAATTTTATTCATCATATCCTTTCGAAGGAGTTTTTTGTTTTGCGAAACACAATTTTAATGAATTTGAGCATACTTAAGGGTTGAAAAGTCAGATTTTTAGTGTTCAGTTTAATTCTGTCTATAAAAATGACCAAAACAATTGAAATATTTTAAAAATTTTATTCATAATATCCTTTGGAGGGAGTTTTGTCTTTTGCGAAACACATTTTAATGATTTTTAACATATTTAGGGCTTGAAAAGTTAGATTTTTAGTCTCCAGTTTAAACTCTGTCTATAAACATGACCAAAACTATTTAAATTTTTTGAAAATTTTATTCATCATATCCTTTCGAAGGAGTTTTATCTTTTCTGATACATAATTTCAACAAATTTCAGCAGATTGAAGTTTGAAAACTTAGATTTAAGTGTGCGGTTTAAATTCTGTCTATAAAAATAACCAAAACAATTTAAATATTTTGAAAATTTTATTCATCATATCATTTCGAAGAAGTTTTATCTTTTGCGAAACACAATTTTGATGAATTTTAACATAATTAAGGCTTGAAAAGTTAGATTTTTAGTGTGCGGTTTAAACTCTGTCTATAGAAATGACCAAAACAATTTGAATTTTTTGAAAATTTTTTTCATCATATTCCTTTCCAAGATTTTTTTTCATTTCATGAATCCAGGGACTATACATTACAATGTAATGTATAGTCCCTGATGAATCACGATCTAAATAAATTTTAGCATATTTAGTGTTTGAAAAGAAGGATTTCCCAGTCTTTCGTGTATGAATGCGTCAAATCATTTGTTTTGTTTTGTTTTGTTTTTTTTTGTCATTCAATTTTTGTTTCGCTCTTATTTGCATTCCTGTTATTGTCTAACAATTAACGTATAAACAGGTGTATAAATTATTTTAATTTTTTTTTAATTTGTCTATTTTCGACGATTGGTCAAATCAGATGTGCTTCCAAATTTTAATGCATTCGAAAAACTGTATTATATACTGTGCATTTCCTACGTACAAGCAGAAACATCAAGTAAATATAATATTAACCTTAACGTACGGATTAAATATACCTAGGGTGTTATAATAATTTTTTTTTATATATTTCAATTCTAAGTTCATTTTTGTGATGAAACGAAACTATCATTTCGCAAAATGTATTAACATGAAAGATGACGTAAGGCTATCAATCAGTCATTTACGGATAGGACCGATCAATCTTCCGTCAGTCACGTAATTTACGTATTGTATCCGTCAAATACGTGAATTACTTTTCCTATCCGTCAGACTTTGACGGATTGTTGACTGATCGATCACTGATCGATGACTGATCGTTGACGGCTGACGGATCGCTTAATGATCGCTCTTTTAGTAACGGCTACTGAAGCAAGGACTGTATTACTAACTGTGTTAAAGAATATTATTATTATTATTATTATCATTAAGTGTTTCATTCAGTAGAATAATGCCTACTAAGGCTTCATGGATACTTCAGGATGAAGAACAACAATAAACGCGTTGTTCCATTGTATTGTTTTACCATGTATTTGTAGAGACTTTGTCTCATGTGAATTTACTCCTTATCCCTTCATTGCTTATTTTAATAATACCTATGTTGATAAAGCACTTAGACCTTATACCCAGAGTGCCAACATAATTTTACACTTGTAAGGCTGACAGCCTCAGCTGACAGCACATCAAAACATGTTGGCATTCCGGGAATAAACCGTTTTGTCACACAATAATAAGATAATCCCTTAGTTATAGTACTTGGATTAAGTAGAACAACGTGTGCTCTATGAAAAATAGAGGGATGATACTAATACTTTTGATTGAATGCAGATTTGTTAAATTGTTGAACACTGCCCTTAACTTATCAAACAACGTGAGTATTTTATGAATGTTTTTAATAGGAATAACATTTTGGTGATGTATTATCAAACACATTTATTGGATGGGCGGTGTTACGGCACGGGGGCGGGGGGTCACAAAAGGTTGAATTGGGTACAGGCCTGTCGCTGGCTTTTTGAAAATACCCCCTTTTATATAGTTCCCCCAACAAAATATTGACCCATTCATATAGTAAATTTCAAAAACAAGCAACCTAACTGTATTGTAAAAATGTGTAATTGGAGTCACAAAACCATTAACTTCACAGCAGGAATGTTCTTAAACATCAAATAATGATAAATACTTAATTGATTACAGCAACCAGTAGAGATTCTGGTCATTTTGGCTTAATTTACAACCCATTTATATACATGATGTCAAAAATTACTACCCATTCATATAGTTGACAACTGCAAAAAACAGGCCCATTCCAGCGGCACGTCTGTATATACCTCTATATAGGAAGTGAACCCCGTGTGTTAATTACGGTAACCATAGACTACACATTACAAGTACTTCAGAATCTATAAATAAGCCCCAGCAACCATACAAAATAATTTGGGTAATATATCTAACACAAATGTGAAAAATGGATATTAAATGCATACACACATATTGATTTTTGTTTGCACTGCTAAATCCTATGCCGTATCGATGAAGGTGTTTCTAGTTTTGTTGCCACTATAGATAAAAATTACACTGCAATAAGACACTGATGCCTAGCTTAATGTATAGCGTATACATTTCAGTTTAAAACGTAATTTCAGTGTCCAAAATTTCAAGGTGTCTTATTTTCTTATTATTGTGTAGTTTAAAGAATATTTAGTCTTAAAATTGTAATCAAAACTGTACCAAAGAATAACAAAAACCCTAAAATAATAAATAAATAAATAAAAAAATGAATAAAAAATAAATAAATAAATAAAAAAATGAATAAAAAATAAATAAATAAATTATGCCTCGATATCTGCAAGTTGATTTGAATATCACTGATTCATGGATAAAATTCTTGTATTACTGTTTTGCCGATTATCATTAGGACTGATATGAAATTAAGACATCTTTTTATTGTAAAGATTATATAGATTATAACATGGCATTTTCATATGACACCCTTTATCAGCCCAAAGGTCGTAATATCAGCCCGACAGCCGTGAGGCCTGATGAATGGTTTTATGACCGAGGGCTGATGAAGGATGTGCTATAAAAAATAATGACATTTTTATCATATACTTCAACTTGTTAAAAGATTCAGCCGAAAAAATATCTTCATACTTATAAAATGCAGTATTAGTATTTTGTTATCGTACTTAATTTTATATGATGATTTCGTCTGCAATGTTTATCGTTTTTACAGAAATACTCGAACTTGCATGTGAGTGGTGACGGAACGCCATGCAATATTACCGGAAGCAGTTGATAATGATGTCATAAACATAGCAGCCCGCTCCGTCAATTTCTGTTGAAATCTTTTGGTTTTATGTAGGGGTAAAATTTGAATAAATTTTTAACTAAGTAGATGATAAAACTTTTCAATGTTTATCGGACCTAACATTTTAAGATAGCTAATATTATTCAGACAACGGAGAAATTGATGCAGTGATACAGCGACTTTCTTGATGGAGCTTGATTGCTCATAAATAGGCTAATTTAACAAGTGCATGTTATCCATAAGTCACAGCAGAAGTTTTACGGTTACGCTCACGATGTTGTGATATTTTCCCCAAGTCACAACGGATCTTTCCCGTTAATGAGTTAAGTTTATTTTTCCTCTACTACATTTGACTTTACTACCAGAATTTTGACATGTTCAGCACGGGCAGGTATGCTATCTACACCGGTTCACCTGATCTGACGAATGGTTTTTAATTGTTATTCTTATTAATTTGTATAATTGTCTCTCTGAATATGTGCCTTACTTTTGAAATGTTTGGTGTTTCTTATGTTACTTGCCTTTTCGGGACAGCTGGTTGTTTGGTTGTCATCTCTTACTTTTACGTTCTAGACCGATATTGCTTATTTTGACAAATATATAAGTATATACCAACTTTAAAAGGAACAACGAATTGCGAAAAGGCGCCTAGTTTAGAATTTTAATTTACCCATGCACCTAACATCAGGTTATATTCTATATAATTGGAAAGGTAATTTTGTTCTGTATCCTTTTCATCGTTCGACAAATTGGAAGTGGTCACGATATTTTTAAATGAAGGTCAAAGGTCAAACTTCTGAAATTCTGGTAAGCTCATTTTTCAATCATTAATTTCAGCGTGCAATTAAAAGATTGACTGAAAAAGTCTTTCGTGTCGACAATAAAACAATTTCAAGCATTGATAGCACTTTCGACCCATTTTTCAACAAAGCGATTCATATATTGTGAATATGTAAACGAGGTCCAAAAAATGACTTGCCCTTGTAAAATAACCTTGCCCTTATGATATTTACATACATTGAACTACATACTCTATAGATGTTTTAGTTGTATGAAACCGAGACTTAATTGGTCATAAATCTGAAAATTACGCTCTTAATAATCCTTAATTTGAGTTAAAATCTCAGAATAATGTTTTTGAATGCGCAAAAAGTCTGTCGTTAGTTAGACCGTTAGTTAGACGAAATAAATTATGTCATCGGGAGACTACCAACAACCACAAAGTCACAGACAAAATTGCAAAATATATATATTATATTCCTTGTCGAAAGACATTGAATCCTCTATGCTAAACACACAGCTGATCTGCATGAGCTCCTATAATCATGATAGGGTTACAACCCTAGATTAAACCTACGCAGAGGTATCACCCGGTAACCGAAAGCTATATTTCTATAAAGACTAGGTAGCCACGTGGTCTAGGGCACTGGATGCAGTGCAAGCGGTGTTGCCATAGATGTCAAAACAGTGATGGTTCGAATCCCGGACATGGAACTACCAGTTTGCAGATCTAAAGATGTTGGGCGGATTTGGTTCGTGTTGTTCATCTTTGTTTGGGTGTGTGTGTTCATCTTTCTTTTCTGTGTTGTTGTAACTAGGAACATAAATACACCAAAATTCGAAAATCAATCTAAACTTTGACATCTAGACATAAAACCAATCGTTACAACACGACATCAAGTGATAAAAGGTAATGACATTGATGTAAACTTTAACACAGAAACATACTTTGAAACGTAAAATGGATATATAAAGTGACAAAAATACAACAAAATATAAAATTGATGTGAAACTTGACATCAGAACACATCATGACACATAAAATATGAACATAAACACAACAAAACATGACAACATAATGACATCGATATGAACTGTTACATGAAAACATAACATAATACGTTAAACAAGAACACAAATGAAACAAAACTTTACAACTTTGATATCAACTACATAAGGTGATCAATGAATATGAATGAGGAAAAAAAAAACATGTCAGAATGTGAACTTGAACATGAAAACTTAACATGAAATATGAAATATGAACTCAACTGCAACAAAGTTGGAAAATAAATCTAAGCTTGTATATGAAATAACAACATGACACGTTAAATATGAACATATTGACAACAAAATATGAAAACATATGCAAACTTGTACATGAAAATACAAACTGAAACGTTAAATATCAAGATAATGTGACCCAAACGTCAAACATATCGATGTTTATGAAGACTTCAACACAAAATCACAATATGAAATGTAAAGTAT
The DNA here is from genome assembly GCA_002080025.1 of Modiolus philippinarum. Classification (NCBI taxonomy): domain Eukaryota; kingdom Metazoa; phylum Mollusca; class Bivalvia; order Mytilida; family Modiolidae; genus Modiolus; species Modiolus philippinarum. The sequence continues at coordinate 7,448 of MJUU01030520.1, forward strand.
GAACATAATTACAACAAATTATGAAAATAAATGCAAACTTGCACATGAATACGCAATACGAAACATGAAACATCAACATATTTACAACAAAGTATGTAATAGAAAAAAGAAGGGAAACGGGGAATTCAACAAAGAGACAACGACTCAAAGGGGATTTATAACAACTCAAAGCCACCATAAGATCTTCAATGAACGGTGAGGAAACCCCCCACCCAGTGGCAGGTCGGAGTCGGCCCCCTAAATAAAGAGTAATCAAGTTCAGCGAAATAAACATCATCCTAGACTCCTATAGACATAAAGTAAACTAACTAGAAAACAGACAAGACACACGCAGCAATTATGCGTCGTTTTTCGCACAAAAGCATCACAGCACAGCACAAGCGCAGCAAGTGTACGTGGTATTTGCACAGAAGAGCCACAGCGCTGAGCAAGCGCAGCAATTATAGGTCGTATTTTGCACAGATGTGCCTTAGTGCAGCACAAGCGGAGCAATTATACCTCGTATATGGCATAGAAGAGCCCAAGCGCAGCACAAGCGCAGCAATTATACCTTGTCTATGGCGCAGAAGTGCCCAAGCGCAGCAATTACGCGTCTATTTGGCACAGAAGCGCGATTTAGCGCTACAAACACTATTCGAAACAATAAATATCAAGTTAATGTTACAAAAAGTAAGAACGTAACGATATAAATGTAAACTTTGACAGAAATATACAACATGAAACATGAAATTACAACAGAATATGAAAACAAAGCCCAACTTGTACATGAATACGCAATATAAAAAATGAAAAATCAACAAAAATACAATAAAACTTAAACCAAATGTAAACTGTTACATTAAGATACATTAAGAAACGTGCAATACCAAGATAATATCACACAAAGCATCAAACGAAACCACATTTATTTGAAATATTATATGAAAACATAATATGAAATGTTGAATTTTGTACTTTAACAACATCAACAGACATAAAGATTGCGAACACATTGATGTGAACAACAAACTCAACGGTTATCATAGGGGTCAAGCACAAAATAAATATCAAAAACGATACAGAAGTCATATCAATGACACCAAATCACCATAAAGGTAACAGATCATTACAATGACAATATTACCAAACGATTTAGATGACCCCTAATTCATCTATCATATAACTAAATTACAAATATTCAAAATTCAGGTCGACATAGAGACGAACTTTGATTTTCAAAGGCCGATTACTTCATATTAGTACGTTCTAGCACTGTAACACCTATACCAATCAGTTTAGAAGAATTGATTGTTATCGAATAAGACAAAAGACAAACATAGACAACATTATGAACTCGGGACAGCCGGACTTATGGTTAGACTCTACTAAATGACCAATCAGCTGCTGGTATAGTCAAAAGTAGTATTTATATAAACAAGGCCATGCTACTTTCACTTTTCATATATGTGTCAATATTGACAATATCCGAGTTCTAGAAAGCTCAAATGATCATGAAACACTTACGGATTGACAAGCATTTTGATTCAGTCAACCTCATTGCATATGAAATATACTGAAGCTTCATCAAGGATGACATGCCTGCCCAAGGATCTGACAGGCAAAATTGATAATTTGCATACCCCAGTTGGGCGATGCGATAGAAATTTTTATTAGACTTGGGCATGTTACTAGGCAGACGTGTCACTTTGAGAAAATCATATCTCCATATGAAGTGAACTTCTGGTAATTAAAGAAATTCACAAAATGTTAAAATGGCCGCCTATCGAAAATATTTTGTGGAGTCTGACCTTAAGTGTCGTGTTTCGATATTAATATTCTTGTCATTATCCATATGTATACATGTTTTGTGTAAGTTTCTGTTGCTGTTTTATCGTTTCTTTTTGTATTTGGTGTTCATCTTCATGTTGTCTAATTCAATATTGATCGTTTACCATTAATGCTTGTATTTTACGAAAGGATATGAAGTAAATGAACATGAGACCATAACACATATGTTAACTCCAACTGCAATGATTTTAATGAGCTGTATGGCCATTTCGGAAATTTATTCCTCATCAGCAGTACTAGAACCCAAACAAGGGAAATCCATAATTTCAAAAATATATTTTAAATGAATAACACCAAACGAAATATGTATGCATGGTTCATATTGTCTGCAATATCAATTTGTTTTCAAAGTTTGTATTACTTCATGTTGAGTTTGTATTTGTAGACCATATTGTATTCAGTATCGATTTGTTTTCACAGTATCACTTGATGTTTATTTCGTCTACCATTTGTAATCATTGATATCAAAGTTAATATGCTAATATAATTTTGTTCATTAATAGTCAAAGATGACCTTCTGTTTGTGTTTGTCATTAAAGTTCATATCAAAGTTGTTAAATTTTGTTATATTTGTGTTCATATGTGACGTATCATGTTTTGTTTCCATGTTACAGTTCATTTCAATGTCAAGTTTTGTTGTGTTATTGTTCCTGTTTTACATTACATTTTGTTATTTGGTGTTAAAGTTCACATCAATGTAGTTTAACTTTGATGTTTTGAGTCACATTATCTTGATATTTAACGTTTCATATTGTATTTTTGATGTAAACATTAATATCGATACCGATTGTTGCAATTTTGTTCATATTTCGCGTTTCATGTTAAGTTTTCATTTTACAGTTCAAATGAATATCAATAAGTTAAATGTTTTTTATCATATTATTTTGATATTTTACGTTTCATCGTGTGTTTTTGTGTAAATATTCATATCAATGACGATATGTTGTCATAATGTTCGTCACGTCATTGGAAATTTCACATTATGTTTTGATGTTTTGTTATATTTGTGTTTATTTGCACGCTGCGAATAGTGTCTTGAGGGTCAAAACGGTGCAGTACAAATTCAACAGTCTTACCCTTACTATTGTTTAAATTGATAAATCTAACACGTGTAAGTATAAATACAAAAAAGATACTTGATTTTTCCTTAGTTGTAAAAAAGCTCGATATGAAGCACACGTGTTTATACTGTCATAAAGCTACGTTTGGTCCAAACACCTAAAACGACATCCAGATCAAATCCATGCACAGTCTGTGTCAATTTTGAATCCAAAACAAAAGGAATATTCTAGTATTTAGTCAAAGGAACAAGAACTATATCCAGATACCTATCGAAAATACCCTCAGAACCTACAGACATACACTGATACCTACTGAGATCACCCTAGTATTTATGTCAAAGGGGCAGGAACTGTATCCGAACACCTATCGAGAGTAACGTAGTATTATGTCAAGAGGACAGAAATTATATCCTGACACCTACAGAGAGAAACCTCGAAAGCTTCAAACCTACCCTGATACCTACCGAAATCACCTTCAAGAGCTACAGACATACTGTGATACCTATCGAAATCTCCCGCAAGAGCTATACTCTGAACGTCGCATTAACGAGAAGCAATAATATCATTAAAACGAGAAATTCTGGATAAAGCCAACTTACAATTCATACGAATTTTGATGTGCCAATGGACATGATAATACTCATGCATGCCATGGATTCATCCGTTTACCAGTGGCATTGCCGGACCCACCGAAAGTGGAAAATCTTATTTCGTGAAACGTTTTGTGACCAACGTTCGCTGCATGATGACTCACTGATAGTGTGACGGGTGCCGATAGCGGAACAGGACATGCTTACCCTTCCGGAGCACCTCTTGTCACTCCCGGTTTTCATTAGAGTGCACACTATGAGTGCCTTAGTTTTTAATGTCGTCTTTTTATTTCCGTGCCCGTAGCTGTCTCACGTCCTTGTTTTGTCTTTGTTTTTCTCTGTTGCCGTTTTTGCCATGTCTTCGGATTTCGATTTTTGTAGTCTTTGCTTCCGTTGTTCCTTCGGTATTCTACTACTGTTGTCCCGTGCTAAACATATTCTTTGGTGTTTTTGGAGAATATGAGTAATATGCTATATTGATGCTTCCCCCCACCGACTATTTTTTCGTACCTCAAAAATAGTCGGTGGTGGGAAGCATCAAGATAGCATATTACTATTGTGTTTAAAAAATCCTGAAGGAGAAAATAGTTACACAGAAAAAGTGGAAAAAATTTTTGACCCCCCACCTCTCCCAAAAAAAAAATAGTCGGCAGTACAGCAATTATATGAATTACCGAGTAATACCCAATAAAAAATTAACATATAAACACACACAAAAAAAAGAAAATTAAATATATGAATTACCGAGTAATACCCAATAAAAGATTAACATATATACACACACAAAAAAAAGAAAATTAAATATATGAATTACCGAGTAATACCCAATAAAAAATTAACATATATACACACACAAAAAAAGAAAATTAAATATATGAATTACAAAGTCATACCCAATAAAAAATTAACATATATACACACACAAAAAAAGAAAATTAAATATATGAATTACCGAGTAATACCCAATACACAATGAAAGATAGATAACTCTGTCGTGAAAGTT
>MJUU01030524.1:0-12487 GCA_002080025.1 Modiolus philippinarum
ATGGAACAATTAATAAAATGAATTAAAACCAAACAATAACAATAATGATCTTCAGTCATCTTTGAAATACCATCAAGTATAGACACGGGTCAAATTGCTTGACTGCTGTGTAATGATTACTGTTACAGCTGTACTAGTTCTACACTATAAATTATCTCAAATGCCTAAAATCTAAATTACTCTATTGGCAATTACTAAGCAAATATATAAAATAAGCTGTTGACTGTATTATCAGTTGGAAATTAAGAATGTCTATTAAAACAATGGTTCAACAATACAATCACCAAAAACATGTCAGCCTTCAACTGATTCAATCAAATGAGAAATAGTTGTCAATCTGTTGGTGTACGGGCCCTATGTTTCACTCTTACGGGTGTTACGCTTATAACATTTTTTTAATCAACATGTATTAAAATGCCATTTTATTATATAAGATCATCTTTAACGGAAGAAAGTTTCATTTTTAATATGAAACCAGTAAACATCACAAACATGAATACAATGATCTTACAGATTATATTTAATACAAACAACCATTATTGTTAACATTTTTTGCAATTTTATATATATATATATATACTTTTTTTTACAATTGTTTTCAACTAAAAAAAAATGAGATGTTTTTATACAGTTAAAGTTATAAGATCCTAGTCACATCTGTTTTGTTACGTTTTTACTTGAAGTTTTAAAATTTTCAATAAACATATAAAGCAAGTTATTTTTTTTTTGTTTTTTAGTTACTATAATGAATTTGACAGTGTATGCTTTTGCAATAAAAAAGAATCTTTATTCTATTAGGTTACAGTCCTTGCTTCAGTAGCCGTTACTAAAAGAGCGATCATTAAGCGATCCGTCAGCCGTCAACGATCAGTCATCGATCAGTGATCGATCAGTCAACAATCCGTCAAAGTCTGACGGATAGGAAAAGTAATTCACGTATTTGACGGATACAATACGTAAATTACGTGACTGACGGATGATTGATCGGTCCTATCCGTAAATGACTGATTGATAGCCTTACGTCATCTTTCAAGTTGATACATTTTGCGAAATGATAATTTCGTTTCATCACAAAAATGAATTTAGAATTGAAATATATAAAAAAAATTATTATAACACCCTAGGTATATTTAATTCGTACGTTAAGGTTAATATTATATTTACTTGATGTTTCTGCTTGTACGTAGGAACAAATGCATTAAAATTTGGAAGCACATCTGATTTGACCAATCGTCGAAAATAGACAAATTAAAAAAAATATTAAAATAACTTATACAACTGGTTAAACGTAAATTGTTAGACAATAACAGGAATGCAAATAGGAGCGAAACAAAACTTAAATGACAAAAAAAAAACAAAAAACAAAAACAAAACAAAACATAAATGATTTGACGCATTCATACACGAAAGACTGGGAAATCCTTCTTTTCAAACACTAAATATGCTAGAATTTATTTAAATTGTTATTCATCAGGGACTATACATTACATTGTAATGTATAGTCCCTGGATTCATGATATAAAAAAATCTTCGAAAGGAATATGATGAATAAAATTTTCAAAAAATTTAAATTGTTTTGGTCATTTCTATAGACAGAGTTTAAACTGCACTCTAAAAATATAACTTTTCAAGCCTTAATTCTGTTAAAATTCATTAAAAATGTGTTTCGCAAAAGATAAAACTCCTTCGAAAGGATATGATGAATAAAATTTTCAAAACATTTAAATTGTTTTGGTCATTTTTATAGACAGAGTTTAAACCGCACTCTAAAAATCTAAGACTTAAGGCCTTAAATATGTTAAAATTCATCAAAATTGGATTTCGCAAAAGATAAAACTCCTTCGAAAGGGTATGATGAATAAAATTTTCAAAATATTTAAATTGTTTTGGTCATTTATATAGACAGAGTTTAAACTGCACTCTAAAAATCTAACTTTTCAAGCCTTAAATATGTTAAAATTCATTAAAGGTGTGTTTCGCAAAACATAAAACTCCTTCAAAAGGATATGATGAATAAAATTTTCAAAATATTTAAATTGTTTTGGTCATTTTTATAGACAGAGTTTAAACCACAGACTATGCATCTAACGTTTCAACCCTTTAATATGCTGACATTTATCAAAATTGTGATTCGCAAAATAAAAAACTCCTGCGAAGGGATTGCATGAAGTAAAATTTTCAAAAAACTGAATTGTTTTGGTCATTTTTAAAGATTGCGTTTACACCGCACACCAAAAATCTGATCTTTCAACCTAAAAGAATGCTTAAATTCATTAAAATTGTGCTTCGCAATATATAAAGCACCTTCAAAAGGATATGATGAATAGAATTTTCAAAATATCTAAATTGTTTTGGTCATTTTCATTGGCAGAGTTTAAACCGCACTCTAAAAATCTAACTTTTCAAGCCTTAAATATGTTAAAATTCATTAAAATTGTGTTTCGCAAAAGATAAAACTCCTTCGAAAGGATATGATGAATAAATTTTCAAAATATTTCAATTGTTTTGGTCATTTTTATAGACAGAGTTTAAACTGCACTCTTAAAATCTAACTTTTAAGCCTTAAATATGTTAAAATTCATTAAAATTGTGTTTTGCAAAAGATAAAACTCCTTCGAAAGGATATAATGAATAAAATTTTCAAAATATTTCAATTGTTTTTGGTCATTTTTATAGACAGAGTTTAAAGCACACTTTAAAAATCTAACTTTTCATGCCTTTAATATGTTAAAATTGAATAAAATTGCGTTTCGCAAAAGATAAAACTCCTTCAAAAGGATATGATGAAAAAAATTTTCAAAACATTTAAATTCTTTTGGTTATTTTTATAGACAGAGTTTAAACCGCAGTCTAAAAATATAACTTTTCAAGCCTTAAATATGTTAAAATTCATTAAAATTGTGTTTCGCAAAAGATAAAACTCCTTCAAATAGATATGATGAATAAAATTTTCAAAACATTTAAATTGTTTTGGTTATTTTTATAGACAGAGTTTAAACCACACTCTAAAAATCTAACTTTTCAAGCCTTAATATGTTAAAATTCATTAAAGGTGTGTTTTGCAAAAGATAAAAGTCCTTCAAAAGGATATGATGAATAAAATTTTCAAAATATTTAAATTGCGTTGGTCATTTTTATAGACAGAGCTTGTACCACAGACTATGGATCTAACTTTTCAACCCTTAAATATGCTGAAATTTATTAAAATTGTGATTCGCAAAATAAAAAACCCCATGTGAAAGGATATGATGAATAGAATTTTCAAAATATTTAAATTGTTTTGGTCATTTTCATTGGCATAGTTTCAACCGTACTCTAAAAATCTAACTTTTCAAGCCTTAAATATGTTAAAATTCATTAAAATTGTGTTTCGCAAAAGATAAAACTCCTTCGAAAGGATATGATGAATAAAATTTCCAAAATATTTCAATTGTTTTGGTCATTTTTATAGACAGAGTTTAAAGCACACTTTGAAAATCTAACTTTTCATGCCTTAAATATGTTAAAATTGATTAAAATTGTGTTTCGCAAAAGACAAAACTCCTTCAAAAGGATATGATGAAAAAAAATTTCAAAACATTTAAATTCTTTTGGTAATTTTTATAGACAGAGTTTAAACCGCACTCTAAAAATATAACTTTTCAACCCTTAAATATGTTAAAATTCATTAAAATTGTGTTTTGCAAAAGATAAAACTCCTTCAAATGGATATGATGAATAAAATTTTCAAAACATTTGAATTGTTTTGGTTATTTTTATAGACAGAGTTTAAACCGCACTCTAAAAATCTAACTTTTCAAGCCTTAAATATGTTAAAATTCATTAAATGTGTGTTTCGCAAAGGATGAAAGTCCTTCGAAAGGATATGATGAATAAAATTTTCAAAATATTTAAATTGTTTTGGTTATTTTTATAGACAGAGTTTAAACCATAGACTATGCATCTAACTTTTCAACCCTTAAATATGCTGAAATTTATTAAAATTGTGATTCGCAAAATAAAAAACCCCATGTGAAACTATATGATGAATAGAATTTTCAAAATATCTAAATTGTTTTGGTCATTTTCATTGGCAGAGTTTCAACCGCACTCTAAAAATCTAACTTTTCAAGTCTTAAATATGTTAAAATTCACTAAAATTGTGTTTCGCAAAAGATAAAACTCCTTTGAAAGGATATGATGAATAAAATTTTCAAAATATTTAAATTGTTTTGGTCATTTTATAGACAGAGTTTAAACCGCACTCTAAAAATCTAACTTTTTAAGCCTTAAATATGTTAAAATTCATTAAAATTGTGTTTCTCAAAAGATAAAACTCCTTCAAATGGATATCATGAATAAAATTTTCAAAACATTTAAATTGTTTTGGTTATTTTTATAGACAGAGTTCAAAGGGCACTCTAAAAATCTAACTTTTTATGCCTTAAATATGTTAAAATTCATTAAAATTGTGTTTCGCAAAAGGTAAAACTCCTTCGAAAGGATATGATGAATAAAATTTTCAAAAAATTTAAATAGTTTTGGTCATGTTTATAGACAGAGTTTAAACTGCTGACTAAAAATCTAACTTTTCAAGCCCTAAATATGTTAAAATTCATTAAAATTGTGTTTCGCAAAAGATAAAACTCCTTCGAAAGGATATGATGAATAAAATTTGCAAAAAATATTGTTTTGGTCATTTTCAAAGATTGAGTCAAAACGCAGACTTTGTATTCTGCAGTTTAGTTACCCAGTTCGCATTCGCAAATACATGTAAACGACTTAAAATGAAACAAAATACAGCATTCGTAATTTAATCAAACTGTTTCTTTATATTCGAAAAAGATGTATCTAACAACCTGTAAACACACAAGAATAATATTTTGTTTATTCGTTTTGCCTTAAAATTCCAAATATTTACGTATCCGTCACACGTGATTTACTGATTGATACAACACGTAATTGACGGATGCGATCAGTAAAATACGTTTACATCCGTAAAATACGTTTACATCCGTAAAATACGTACACATCCGTTATTCATGGATCCGTCATCGATCAGTGAAAAATCAGTCATCAATCAGTCAAAAATCCGTCATCAATCAGTCAACAATCCGTCATTAAGTAACGGCTACTGATACAAGGACTGTATGACTCTGTTGTCAGGTTGTTGCCATTGTCTGTACATAAATAGGTCCAATGCAATACATTTTAATAGCTTCAGCTAACCAATTTTTAATATGAACAGAATGATTCTTGCAAAAAAAGAAATACTAATAATACTAATATATATATAATATTACAATCCAATCCATTTGTTAAAAAATTGGTTCTTAGCTCATCTGACTCAAAGGGTCATGTGAACTATTGCCACCATGAAGCATTCGTCGTTGTCATCCATCATAAACTTTTCTTATTTTCATCTCCTTTGAAATCACGGCCAATTTGGACCAAACTTGGCAGGGATGGTCCTTGGGTGGTTCCCTTTCAAAATTATATCCGATATCCCTTCCCGCTAAAAATGTTCAGCATGTCAAGGGCTGTCATCTTATGCAATAGTGACAAGAATCAGGCCACAGTGACCTAGATATATGGTAAGAGTTTAAGTGATAGCTCATATGTCATGTACTATTAGAGATGGGATCAAACAATTTTATATCCAGATGTCTTTGAGGGAAAAGGATTTAATTTCATGGTCCACTGACACTGATTGAATTTAGGTCAGAGTTCACATCTTAGGTACTATAAGAGATAGTATCATGTTGTCTTGCATGCAGATGTCTCTAAGAAAGAAAACAAAATTAAACAAGAGTTTGTTCGTCACTGTGACCTACATTTCATGGTTCAATGATTGGTTAAAGTTAAGGTCAGAGCTTATATTTCGTGTACTATAAAAGTACAATAACACATTTCCAAGACATACACTCTACTTGACCTAATTTGGCGGCGAATTGATGCTTTGCATCAATTTTTAACTTGTCTATACATATTATACTATTAAATTGACGACTTTCCAATTACTAAAGCGCCGCCTGGTGAACAATCATCGAACTACAAAAATGCGGCTATTAGCTGCAGTTTCTTCTATTTGTGTAACTGAAAATCGGCACTTATTTTAATCGTATTACACAGCACAGGTGACCTGACAAACTAACCTGAGCACCTTCCAACACGTGTGCACATAGAAGGTTAGAATAACATTTTTGCAATGTTTATTCATACTAAAATGTACTTTATGAAATAATTAAAATTACCCCTAAAATGCATAGACCTTGAGGCAGTGATATGCATCCACATTTATCATTTATAAAAAAAAAACCTTTAAAATCATATATTTTTGATATATCTTATTTTTATTCCTAAAATTTTGTATTTCAACATTTTTTATAGACTTACAAATGGTAAAAATGTATTCAATTTAAATTTTATCGGAATGTGCAAGTGATCAATTTGTCCTGGTAAAATATGTCCGGGTGGACATACTTTCCAAGGAAATTTAGTCCATGGTTACAGATTTTACTAGTAAAATATATCTGTTATTAGTAAAATAAGTACCAGGACCTCTTTAACTATGAAAAATTGATCACTCGAAAAGTCTAAGGTTTTAAAGAAATCAATTTGTACTTGAATTTGTATAACATAAAATCAAGTATATAACATTTTTTATAATATCATTGAATCAAGTTTTGATAGTTAAAAATGATCTAAAATGTATTACATTGTAGGTTGAAGTCACAAAAAGTGATGGACATATCTTCCTTAGTAAGTATTGTCCATGGTCACTTGAAATACAAATGCATACTTTATCCTTTCTTTATTAATAATTAAACGTAGACAATAAATATGATTGCTTTAACAAATATATGTATATTACTATATTGACGTATTTCTTTAGTAAATATTGTCCATGGACACAATTTATTAGATACTGTTGTCCATTTCCACGTAGAAAAAGCAATAAAGGGATGTGGAGTAAATTCTCACGAGACAAAGTATCTACATTTACCTGGGAAAACCAAGCAATGGAACAACACCTTTATTGTTGTTCTTCATCTTGATGTCTACATGTATATTATGCAACATGTAAATGGACTCATTGTTCTAGAAAATATTATTGAAGGATTAAATGTACTGGTGTTTGATGGTAAAATGTTGAATATCAAAATGAATATTATTTATTTATACGACGAAACCGATTTATTTCATCATCTTATATGTAAGACCACAAATTATTTCGTTGTAACTGCAACAGCAAGACATGCAAAGGCGCATTAGTTGCACTGCACAAGCATTACTGAAAGCAGAATGCAGCAACAATTTTTAGAAATCCTTGATTGCAGAAAAGTTTTTGCACAGTTTTTCACAATATGAACATAATATGTGAATGATGTCAGCAAGATATATACACAAGACATTTTCCGCATGGTTTTGAACCAGCAATACACAACACAGTATAATGTCTAGGTCAACAGATATAAGCCCTGTAGCCTTCTAGAGCTGCTTGGATATGAATAGCATAAGGCCGGGTTCGGAACTTTGTAGAACAGTGCATCAATACATATATTGGGTACCCATAAACCAGTTTAAGCATACCGCTGTCTTTTGCTAGTGCCGGTACCAAATTCGGCGGTCCCGAGTTCCTATCGTTGTCTACGTTTGTCTTTTGTCTTATTAGTGTTGTTCATGTGTAGTTCCATAGCAGATTGTAACATGTAATTATAATTTTCAGCCATTGTAGGTGTTTCCTGTTATCTATTTTTACATTGATACAATTTACAAAGAGTTTAGCATTGATCATGTAGCCGAATTGCATGTTTGAAAAAAATAAGCCAAAGCTTTGGAATAATGCTACTTTAGACATTTCTGCTAAAAAAGGGTCTGTTGTGGAGATCTACCATCAGAATAAGTCCAGGACGACTCTGAAGTGGCAAATATTAATGAAATATTAATGAAAAGAAAATGCAATGGGTGTCAGTTAAATTGTTCTAAATGTGAAATTGAAATTAGTTTGAAAACGAAAAACAAATGGTTACAAGTATAAATTTCTTCTCTATGTAAAGCTACAAGCTTATGTATGTGATTGCTTGCGCCGATTCCAGAGTGTAGCTACTTTTTTTTAACTGAAAGCTTTTAATAGCAGACTGCAAAGTTATTTTCATTTCAGAAAATAAACAAAGAAAGGAAGAAAATATGATTTTTTAAATGTTCAATCTGGAAAAACATTCTACATGTGAATAAAAAGTTTTCATATACAAAATAAAAATAAATGAGATAGAAAATGTTGCAAAGAAATTTCGTTAAAATAAGCATGTCCTTTACTAGCAGTAAGAGATACCTACATATGTATGTTATGTCACTGTCGATAATTTAAAAAAAGGCCTGTATCGTGTCTTGTTGATTGTTCTAATTAATAATATAACCTGTAACACCCACCTGCATGAAGTCACCTGTGGCTACTGGTAACAACTATCTCGTGTAATATAATTATATGCGATGTCAATCACAATTGTGTCACAGAAAGAAAATTTTCGTTTCAACATCATGCAGAAACGAACAGAACTACAGTCATAAAATTTTAATAAACGACCAACATTAATCGATTTTTTTTATTAAAAAAACAAAACAAAAGAAAAATGTGTAAAATATTTTTTACAAAATTATTTATTAGCAGCGAAGTGGTAATAAAGGCAGAACAATAAAACACTATTCCTCAGTTATTGCTTTCTATACAATAGCCTCAGTTTTGAAACCGGAGGTAAAAGGGGAGATTAATCATGTAAAACTGGAAATGGGTCAATAAGCAGACGATCTGTACGTGCTATTTTTGAAGCACTTTAATTACGTCCCTTTAATATTCTCGGACTTTGGGGCAAATGCATTTTGTAGACTTAACTAGTCTCATAATTGTATCATGTAAATAGTTTATGAATCTTGTTACTCAAACAAAGCATCATGACCGTATATATTCATTTTAATAGCTTAAACACAAGGAGTTTTGTAAATGACTGGTACTGTCTAATACCGAAACAACAAATACGTATGCAATGTATAAGCACGAAAATGGCTACTTACATAACTGGTCTTGAATTTTACATATAACGGACAATAAAGATAAAAAAACCTACTTTACACACAATTTTGTATCTGTTTTGCCTATAATCGATACATTGAAACATTTATAATTATTTCAATATTTAGCTATTTAACGTAATTGCTTATCTAAATTGATAATGTGTGCAATATTTTGTTATAAAACTTATTATTGTTATATTGTTATTGCAGAGTTTACTTTTAGTACTGGCAATAAAATTAAAGAACCCTAGCCTGTGTGGTTTGCTTTATGCCAAGGAAATGACCTGTTAAAAATGGCACCCACTCCATATCATCCGATGGGGAACGGAGGGACCGAACGCTTCAACAGGACCTTTCTCGGAATTCTAGGAACTTTGGAGACCACCCAAAAGATGGACTGGAAGTCGCATATCGCTGGACTTGTCCATGCATACAACTGCACTCACTAGACTATCATCGGCTACTCCCCGTACTTCTTGATGTTTGGACGCCAAAAAAGGTTACCAGTGGATGTTGCCTTTGAACTGGAACCAGATACCAAAAAACCAGGCACGAAGTACGTAGAACATAAGCAGGAACGACTAAAGAAGGCTCACGACTTAGCGACAAGAGCAGCAAGATCAGCTCAAGAAAACCCGAAGTCAGGTTCTGACAAGAGAGTCAGAGGAGCAACTTTGCAACCCGGAGACCGAGTTCTTGTTAAGATACTGGCCTTCGAGGGAAAACACAAGCTATCTACCTGGTTGTTAAGCAACCTAAGAAGGACATCCCAGTGTACATGGTACAGAAGGAAAATGGAAAGGGGAAGAAGAGAACGCTCCACCGGAACCTTCTTTTCCATATTTGTTTTCTACCGAGGAATGATGAAAAGGGAACTCCTGCCCCTACGGTCAGATCTGTCTGGAGACCACCTGATCAGCCTAGACCCAAGACGAAGTCTGACAGCATCACTGACGATAATGAAAGAGGATCAGACGAGGAGTCGGAGCAGGAGGAGTATATTGTATTCATGCCTGTTGAGGACCCACCTGGCAACACGATGCATGATGCCTCCACAGTGGATGATACCCAGGCAGCAGGTGCCCTCAACGTCTCTGGTGACGACCATGACGGCGTTAAGGGAGGACAGGGCTCTTGTTTTGGAGATGACGGTCTTCCTTCAGCACATAGTGAGACTGAAGAACCAACCCCTGTAAGTGATGGTGTGGAGACCATAGCGACTGGCCAAGATGCTGAACATGACATTTCATCTTTACATGGTGATGATACTGGCAGTGCGCATGCGGACACATCTTTAGAGGACTCGGTAGATTTTCCTACAGAAATGCAACCACCACAACAGTGACGAAGAAGAATATTGCCTACACCACCACGTCAACAACCAGATTAACCACCTACAAGACCCAGGAGAGAACGCCAACCACCTGTGTACCTCCGAGACTATGTAGCAAAGCAGGCCACAGTTGTTCCAGGATGGAAACAGAAGATAAATTGGTTAGAGGAATAAGCTGCCAAAGGAAGATTTGATGGCCTTGAATTTGCACAGCCAGAACCATTATTAGGATCATCAAGACCAAGTAGCTACTCCATATCGAGGACGCCATTTCTGCTGAAGAAGGGGAAGGTAAATGCATGATGTGGACGTCATTTCTTCAGAGGGGGGCGATGTAGCAGAGTGATATTTTGGCTATATCATCTTTGTTTTCTATGTATTGTTTCTAGCTTAATTTTTATTGAAGATTATCTATTAATTACATTTGAAATGGTAAATTCCTTTAATTTGTCAAGTATTTTCCCATATGTTGAAGAGCTACTTTTCATAAAGGGAACTTTCCCTTTACTTTCATTTGAAATTAACGTGAGTATTCTTACTCACATGATTTTGAGGGGGATGAATAATTATGAGGTTATTTCGAATTTTGGAACTTTTGATTGGTTGGTTTGTTTTCGCGCCCGAGTAATCTCGTTTGCTGTTTGACTTTGGCAGATTTGAACTTGACGTCCAAGGTGTCGAATTTGAAAACAATGTAGTTATGTCTTGGTAAACAGCAGTTTTGGAATTAATCTGATGTTTCAGGATTTGATTGACTACACCTTGTCTAACTTACGTAAGCTTCTTTCTTTTACTCTTTTAACTTATTTTTGTCCACGTTAAGAAGTAAATTATGCTTTTTTTACCTCTCCGTTCAAACCCGCCTTTTTAGCTTGCACGTCCCGTAATTTAACACCGAGTGAATGACATGAGAGCGAACATTTTATAAATTAACAGATAGCTACAGTACTGTGCAACGTAGCCCTTACCGTTTGACGAACGCGAAACGGATTGCTGACGGGACGTGAACGGATCGCTGACGGGAACGTGACGGGACGGGATGGGACGCATCGATTCACGTCCATAACAGTTCACGTCCAGGTACTCGTCATTTGATATGCAAAATAATCACTAGATTAATAGATAATTGAAATTTTCCAATGAAACGAAACGAATTCAATCGTGATAACGGTTTTATACAAAATTAACATTGACAGTGACTGGGAACAGTCCAATGCTTTAATTTGATATAAAAAAAATACATAAATTGAAAATAAATAGCTAAATTTCCATTCATTTTGTTAAGAACTCCACCAAAATACAGAAAATGATAAAATATGTCAATCAATTTTAATCAAATAATTTTTTAAGTAATTGCAAATGAACCATTCAGTGCGGAACTTTCCCTTTACATATTATTTTGTTAAAAATTTCATGAAAATGAAAACATGTGATAACAAAATTCACTTATTAATCTTCATTTTAGTCATTACATATACACCAATCAGTGTGAAACTTTCCTTTTAAACATTATTTTGTTAAAAATTCCACAAAAATGAACAAATGTTATAAAAAAATTTCTTATTAATCTTCATTTTAGTCATTACATATACACCGGTCAGTGCGAAACTTTCCTTTTACACATTATTTTGTTAAAAATTCCATGAAAATAAGAAATTTGTGATAAAAAATTACTTATGAATCTCCAATTTAGTCATTACACAAACACTGGTCAGTGCGAAACTTTCCTTTTACACATTATTTTGTTAAAAATTCCATGAAAATCAAAAAATGTGATAATAAATTACTTATAAATCTACATTTTAGTCATTACATATACACCGGTCAGTGCAGAACTTTCCTTTTACACATTATTTTCTAAAAAATTCCATGAAAATGAAAAAAAAAGATAAAAATTACTTATGATTCTTTATTTTTGTCATTACAAATACACCAGTCAGTGCGAAATTTTCCTTTCACACATTATTCTGTTAAAAATGTCATGAAAATAAGAAAATGTGATCAAAAAATTACTTATGAATTTACATTTTAGTCATTACATATACACCGGTCAGTGCGAAACTTTCCTTTTACACATTATTTTGTTAAAAATTCCATGAAAAT
>MJUU01030526.1:2746-13828 GCA_002080025.1 Modiolus philippinarum
ACAACAGTGTCCAATAACAACAAACAAAAACCTTACCCAGCAACATTGTCCAATAACAACAAGCAAAAACCTTACCCACCAACAGTGTCCGATAATAACTAACATAAACTTTACCCAGCAAATAACAACAAACAAAAACTTTACCCAACAACAGTGTCCCAGTACATCAAACAAAAACAATACTCAACAACAGTGTCCGATAATAACTAACAAAAACCTTATCCAACAATAGTGTTCATTAACAACAAACTAAAACCTTACCCAACAACAGTATCCGATAATAACAGACAAAAACTTTACTCAACAAATAATAACAAACAAAAGCCATCACGACAACAGTGTCCGATAATAACTAACAAAAACTTTACCCAACAAATAATAAGAAACAAAAACCTTACCCAACAACAGTGTCCAATCACAACAATCAAAAACCTTACCCAACAACAGTGTCCAAAAACCTTACCCACCAACTTGTTCAATAACAACAAACAAAAACATTAACCAAAAATAGTGTCCAATAATTTATAAAAAACAAATACCTTACCCAACAACAGTGTCCAATAACAACAAACAAAACCTTTCCTAAAAATAGTGCTCAATAATAACAAACAAAAACCTTACCCAACAACAGTGTCCAATAATAACAAACAAAAACCTGACCCAACAACAGTGTCTAATAATAACAAAAAAAAAACCTTACCCAACAACAGTTTCTAATAACAACAAACAAAAACGTTACCCAATAACAGTGTCTAATAATAACAAACAAAAACCTTACCCAACAACAGTATCCAATAACAACAAACAAAAACCTTACCCAACAACATTGTCCAATAACAACAAACAAAAACCTTACCCAACAACAGTGCCGATAATAACAAACAAAAACCTTACCCAACAACAGTGTCCAATAACAACAAGCAAAAACCTTACCCACCAACAGTGTCCGATAAAAACTAACAAAAACTTTACTCAACAAATAATAACAAGCAAAAACCTTACCCAACAAGAGTGTCCCATAACATCAAACAAAAACCTAACTCAACAACAGTGTCCGATAATAACTAACAAAACCCTTACCCAACAAAAGTGTTCATTAATAACAAACTAAAACCTTACCAAACAACAGTGTCCGATAATAACAAACAAAAACTTTACTCAACAAATAATAAGAAACAAAAGCCATCACAACAACAGTGTCCGATAATAACTAAAAAAAACTTTACCCAACAAATAATTAGAAACAAAAACCTTACCCAACAACAGTGTCCAATAACAACAAACAAAAACCTTACCCAACAACAGTGTCCAAAAACCTTACCTACCAACTTGTCCAATAATAACAAACAAAAACATTACCAAGAAATAGTGTCCAATAATTAATAAAAAACAAAAACCTTACCCAACAACAGTGTCCAATAACAACAAATACCTCTTTCCCAAACACAGTGCTCAATAATAACAAACAAAAACCTTACCCAATAACAGTGTCCAATAATAACAAACAAAACCTGACCCAACAACAGTGTCTAATAATAACAAACAAAAACCTTACCCAAAAACAGTTTCTAATAACAACAAACAAAAACTTTACCCAATAACAGTGTATAATAATAACAAACAAAAACCTTACCCAACAACAGTGTCCAATAATAACAAATAAAAACCTTACCCAACAACATTGTCCAATAACAAGAAACAAAAACCTTACCCAACAACAGTGCCCAATAACAAGAAACAAAAACCTTACCCAACAACAGTACCAGATAACAACAAACAAAAACCTTACCCAACAACAGTGTCCAATAATAACCAACAAAAACCTGACCCAACAACAGTGTCCAAATATAACACAAAACATTACATGATACCCCGCCACGATTCACAAAATTTCAAAGTTTTTTAGGCATAACTCTAGATCCTAGTACTTCTGAACCCAAATTAAACTTGGCCTGTGTTTTATGGAAAATGACTTACATACCATGCAAATTAGAAGACAGTATGTCATTTCATTCACAAGTTCGCACAATTTCAAAGTTTCAAGGGGTATAACTGCAGAACTCCTTAGACCTCTGAACCTGAAATCGAACTTGGCCTGAGTTTCGGAGTAAAGAAGATGCATACTTAGTTTGAAGACATTATATTTTTTTATTCACAAGTTATCAGTCGGAAACCCTGAAATTTGCACAATTTCAAAGTTTCAAGCGGCATAACTCCAGAACCCCTTGGACCCCTGAACCCAAAGTTATAATTGGCTTGAGTTTTATGGTAAACAAGTTACATACCAAGTTGTTTGAAGACAATATGTTATTTCATTCACAAGTTATCAGTCGGAAACCATAATATTCACAAAATTTCAAAGTTTCAAGAGGCATAACTCCAGAAACCATTGGACCTCTGAACCTGAAATTGAACTTGGCCTGAGTTTTGAAGTTAACAAGTTACATACCAAGTTTGAAGACAATATATAATTTCATTCTTAAGTTATCAGTCGGAAACCCTAAAATTTGCAAAATTTAAAAGTTTCAAGGGGCATAACTCCAGAACCCCTTGGACCTCTGGACCCGAAATTGAAGTTGGCCTGAGGTTTTGTGGTAAACAAGTTACAAACCAAGTTTGAAAACGTTATGTTATTTCGTTCACAAGTTATCAGTCGGAAACCTTCGGGAGACGGACAGACGGACGGACGGACACACGACTGAGGGTATCACATAATACCTCGCCACTACGTATGGCGGGGTATAAAATGACTAAAGTATTATGCTTTAGATAGGTAGGCATTTAAAAGAAGTAACTCATATGTGATTCTGTTAGATAGACGTGTTTTATCTGTTATGTAATAAGTTGAAAAAATCCCATATGAATACTGAAGTGGGTTTTGGGTTTCAAGTACAACAGTCCATGAAATCAAAACATAAATATCAAGTTGAATTTATCTGTGTTGAATTGCATAAACCATAAAACACGAAAAGTTTATTTTAAGTTTGAGCTGACATAACAAAACATATGATACATAAAACATACAGTGAGATGACAAGTATGACATACATATAACAGTGAGATGACAAGTATGACATACATATAACAGTGAGATGACAAGTATGACATACATATAAACTACATACATCAATTAAAAATAAAACAATCATTGACATTATCACATTTATAGAAGCCATTTATTGAAAATAGCCACAGGAGGAAACTTAAAATTATCTGAATCTGCTTTCTATATATGATTGTTGGGAACCAATAAATTAAAATTTCAACTTTCATTCTCAAAAGTACCTACAATCTAATTAATTTCTATGTCTAAGTATGACAATGTATCATCGTTAGGTTAAAGTAACATCCTTACCTGGAAGTCTGTGCATTGTGGACGCCCAACTAAACTGAGAGTCCGTATGTTGTTGCTCCCAGAGTGCAATGCTTTTATAGTCTGTGGGGTCTGAATGCTGTGGTGATACGTTTTGGAGTGAGTATCGATTATTAAATCGATCCCATTCTCCTTTCATGGTAGCGATCAATATTTTTTCATTATATATAGTAGCTATCAATATGTGTTGCCGTTTAGTGCATTACACATATGTGTGTGAAATCTTCTCGTCCAGCATATAAATATGGAATATTCGTATTTTCTGAGCCAAATTTTAAAGTTTTAAAATTTTAAAGTTTGGAAGCATTATGTACAAAAGTGTGTAGATAAAATATTTTACTTTAAACGTTGTTTTCTAACTATGAAGTACGAAAGTCTCCGATTCTACGAATCTGTCAGACCACCCGTTCAACCCGTTCTGAATGGTGAATAAAAGGATATGGAGTAAATGCACATGAGACAAAGTCTCTACAAATACATGGTAAAAAACAAGCAAAGGAACAACGCTTTTATTGTTGTTCTTCATCTTGAAGTCACCATGAGGCCTTCAACAATGAGCTTTGCTCATACCTCATAGTAAGTTCAAGACGGCCCCTAGCACCGGTTTAACCTACTTTTTGGGTTGTAAAAATGGGACATTTTTTAAATCAAATATTGGGTGTACAAATATTTCCCAAAAACGAAATTTTCAATGCCCATCGTGTACAAGAATGAAAAGTAATAATTTCAGCTAATTTTAAAGGATAATTTGACTTTTTGAAAACAAACAGCCCTTAAATATCTAAGGCATTTTCAACAAGAAAAATATTCTAAAATTTATGACCAAAAGAATATATATATAGATAAATATTACTCAAAACTTATCCGGCTAACGATGGCGTATTACTCTGCCTTTCTTAAAAGGTAATCTTCTAACCGAGAATGGGATTGTACATATATCGATCCATTAGATAAAATTTCGGCGGCAGAGAGCATATTGGCAGAGCTTAGATTTTCATAAAGTTTTGGTCAAAAGAATTAATGTTTCTAAGTTCAAAGTTTTTTTTACTATATTTTATATTCAATAACTGGATGATAAGTAATCGTTTTAGATACACTTACCATTCTTTTTCTTAATTCTGTCTAGCAACAAGTCCTACTTACACCCTTTCTAGGACACAAAAAAAAATTATTAAAGAGATTAAAACAAAGCGATCCAATTTCATAAAATTATCCGATACAATCTGATGATTAGACGTCCACGTGGAACCTAGGGGAAAAAGGAACAAAAGCGGTCGGTTTCCATAAGCTTTATTTACATTAATACAAAAAAGACCGATTTTTCGTAAAACTGACTCAAATGATTTTTGTATCTGTCATAAATAAGTAGTTTTCATTAGCTTATATATTTATACAATACAATAATACTTTATTGCTTGTCACTGTTAAAGACATAGTGTAGTTATAATGTTGATGTGAATCTGAGAGTCACTTGTGCTGATGGCAATTTTGGTTTACCATACTCATCTCGATGTGAATTATACGGAAAGTTCTGAAAGTTCTTGAAATTTATGGAAAACAATCACCTGTATTATTTTGAAGTTTTTACTTCGTATTACTGTTTTCTCATCTGATACTGCTTCCATCAAAAGACAATCCGATTTAATGACGTAAATACATCCGATTCATATCAGGATCTGTCAGCGGTTCAGCTTAACATCTTTTAAATCAGTGACCATGAGTTAGAGATGTTGGTCAGTGTATTGTATTTCTATTACAGACAGAATATAACACAAGAATAACCTGTATTTCCCAAAAACTGGTTTAGTTGACAAATACTTTGAAACTGAAGTCTAAAAACAAATTATAATTGTTAAAAAAAAATCCCGAACGAACTAAATTATTTCGTATTAAGGCGCACAAACAAAAACAGAAAAAAAATGAATGAAAAAAAAGAAAGAAAATAGAAAAAAAATAAATTTACATTTATTTGTCGATATCTTTAAATATAAGTACTTTAAAATAGCATCAGTTTGATATGAATCAAAATGTTCTAGCTAATGCCTACATTTATACAGTGTACTATTACTATCAGATGTATAAACTCTTTGTATTTACACTAGTTTTTTTGTTGAAACACTTACATAATCTAAAAGTATAATATATATTTTTTGCTGATAACGATATTTATTTGCAGTTATCTCTATATAATAGATTATGTTTTGAGTTGATCTGATCTACGCCGAAGTGGCATTCTGCAGAAAATTAATTTGATGTGATTCACATGGTAATATTAAAAGCACGGAGTGAAACGGAGAACTGTAGTAATACACAAGCATGAGTAGTGAAGCACGTTACCCTAGACCACTTTTCTTCCCATAGGCCTAATGTTTAAATCCCGAAACTTTTTCCGATTATGCAAATGAGCTAATTAACCACGCCCATTTTTCTTTACATGGTTATCCATGATCCCTACTTCCAAGCGTCAAGAACGTAGAGCACCGTGAGCGTAGCGAAATGGTGTGAGAGTGTTGTGACGATTGGGGTGGGGCAAGCGGGATCAGTATTCTAACCCTAACCTTTTTCAATTGTTTATCCTGTTTTTATGCTTCGTCTTTTGTTTTTCTATTACGATCTCTGTTATTTCCCTTTGTTTTGTGTACTCTGGAGTCTATGTTTTGTTTTGTTACCAAGCTTTTGCACCTGTTTATTGTTTTATCCCGTTCTGTGTAATTATTGATTTTTTGGTGCATTTTCCTCATCGTTTCCTGTATCTATATACTTTTCCTTTTCATTAGGCAATGAATAATAAATTAAATTACAGATATATACATATTTATTTCCCCATCATGAAGCAAGCATGGGTCGGAGAGCCATCCACATGATGCCTTTACAATTTAAAATCCGTACGGCCTCGTGCTATAATCGTCCATGGCCACTCTTTTGTCAAATACGATTCTATAGTCTTTATTTTGATATACGGACAGTAGTTTCATATTATCTCGTAGGATCCGAAATTTATCGGTCATAGTCTTCACATCGTTTCTGTTGTTTATCACCATGTCTTTAATCGTATCGAAGTTGATGATCAGGGCATTCTTGTAGTTCAGCGTTATTCCTTTCACTTTACACGCAGTTTCGGTTCCATCGTTGTCCGGTGTTGCTAATCTGTAGGCATAGTTCTTCGGTCCACCGGCTACAAATTCCGTAATTCTATTTCCAACTATTTCATCTGTTAGTTCTCCTAAGTAGTCTCCTAATTCCGGTTTCCAACCTCCCGATTCAGATGTAAATACAATGGAATCTGTATCTGCGTAGATTGCGCGGGTGTTCAACTTCTCCAAGTAACTGTACAGCTTTAGTCTTGCTTGGGCTGTAGTATAGGCAGCAATCACCACGTTGGTCCGTCCCGAGTCTTCGACGAATTCTTCTTTGTATCGATATCTTCCTCCAATCATCGTATCACTTACGAGATTTACACCGATCAGATTGATTTGGTCACTTGTTATCAAATCCACATAGTCGCTTGGTTCGGAATAGTATTTTATTTGTGCCATATTGGATCTTTGACCGAATTTCCCCCAGAAGCTGTTTAACATCGACTTGGCTAAAGCTCGTAAGCCCGGGTTCTTCTTAATTTTATCATAGTCTAACAATATCCCTTCTCTGTCGTAGTAATCTCTGATGTATTGCCTTTTATTTTCATCAGTTTGACACCATTCTGGCCATCCGCTGGCTTCCTGCTTCATCTTCAGGAATGTGTTTACGTATTCGGTAAATAGTCCTCCTGTCTTGGTCGTTTGATCGTATTGTTCCGTGTCAAAGTGCCAGACTTCATAGATTCTGTCTATCTGATATCCTTTCTCCAACGCTTTCTTTAGTTCATCGGTGACCCATGTTCCGGTCAAAGCCCTTTCCTCGTCTGTATGTTGACACGGCGTCTGTTGACTGGATTCGGCACATGTTCTACATAACGTGAACAATAGTTTGTTGTTTATTTTTGCAGGGAGTACTGGGATGTAGAGTCCTTTCGGTGGAAGTACTTTGCATTTGACGAGTCCTTCGTATTGCTGTGTATCTTGGAAATTCTCCGTGATGATGGTTGGGTGTCCCACGGGTATCTTTCCTGTCTTGTTGATGTAGGGGTACAGTGAAGTAACGTCGTAGTAATCAATGTTTTCACTGTCAGAAGCTTCTTTGTACATTGTGAATGCTTCTGTACGTCCTCCGTAAAAGACATCTCTGGGTTCCAATTGGTAAAAATATTAGAGGGAGTTTACGAAACTTTGTATGTGAGGATCATTCTGTATTTCTCTATCGAAATCGCACTCCCATACACCGACGTAGGTATAGCCTTGGTCTTCTAGGTATCTTTTCTTATCCAATGTACGCTGGTGTAATTCACACATCGTCATGTTGTTAACTGGATTGACGGTCGAGTCACTATACCAACGTAAACATCCGTGCCAGAAACAACCGTTGTATTCAAAGACTTTATTGTCGTGGTAGCCATCGACCTTGTACCCACCGATTTCCTTCTCACCACCATTACGAGCGTGCTGTATTCGAATACCGTGCACTTCAGATAGATATTGTAGCCATTTCATTGCTTTAATGGAGTGCTTCTCTTGGGGTCGGTAGCCGAGGGTGGGTATGATGCCTATAGTGTCCGGTTTTAAAAACAAAGTGCGAAACACCAAGTTACAAGCCGATGCTATCGTAATGCATTGCTGGAATGGATCGATCCCATCTTGTCCGTCGCTGGATGTCATCTCTATGAATACTTCTCAGAACTTGAGACAGGCTCTTCTCAAAATGTGCACATCGGAACAGCAATAACTCAACAGTTCCTGTTGCAAGTTGAACATGGAATTCCAGTGTGCGGGGTACCATTCGAAGAAGGCACTTCTCTCCTCGGGCTTCATTTTTTCGGGTTGGTAATACTTGTTATCCGGTAGGTGGTTGAGTATCACGGATTGATTTTCCTTCCTATTAAATAAATACGGGAAGTATCCTTTCTTCAATTCCGTCAAGCCAAACATTTTTGGTAGTTTGGATAATGCCATTGGTACAAAGTTCATTGAGTCAATCATTCTGATGTTGCAGTCAGGTACGGTGACGGCCATATTCTTCGTTCCGTTCGGAATCACATCTGGTAATATTCCTTCGGTATACAAGTAGTTTAAGATTGGATAACTGTCGCATCCTTTAAAATTGTGGCAGAGAACGGTAGCTCCGTTGTTTTTTCCAGAAAATAGCCATTGGCAGAATTGGTCGGTAGTTTCAGATCCGGTAAATACTAGTTCATTTTTCCCACATTCTTCACAGGACGTGTGTTCGTCGATTCTGTTATTCATACACTTCAAACAGACTTTGTGTACAACACACAGATTCGGCCGGTGTTCGTAGGAGCCGCATTTGAAATGTTTACAGTTTTTACATGTTCCTGCTTCATCTGGTTTGTATCCTTGGTAACATTGGACAAGATCATCTTGGGTACACTCAAAATCGAAGAAAATATAAGTCTGTTTCTTCTTCTGCCCCTTCTTGGTATTAGCGGGTAGCATAAAACACTGATGTCCCGATCGATAGTAATCTTTACATATTTTACAATAGACATTTCCACATGTATGTTTTCCCATACGTTTATTCATGGTTTGTCCACAACTCTGGCATTTATAATACGTAGTACACGTTGAGTTTCCCGCTGACGTCATCTGTTGGTGAAGATCGAAACATGTTGACCCTTTAAAATACCTTCCACAATCGGAACAAAGTATCCAATCATCTTCGCTTTGGGTGTGAATCTTTCTACAGTGATGGCATATGTTATTGCATGAGTGCTGCTCTTTATGGTCGTATCCTTTATAACATTTATTGCAGAAATACACACGTGACAAAAAGGCAGGCATGCTGGTTATGACATCGTAATGATTGTCGTGGTAAAACAGGTAAATCTTCTTCTCGGTTTCGGGTCCTCTGTATATAACCGGTCCTCTGTATATAACAGTGTGAAATTGCTCTTTGGATACGACATGAATTTGATTGTCTGGTAGAACTGCTTGGAATCGTTTGATTTCTTCGATGCCGCATTTGTGTAAAGGTACCCCCTGCTTTAGCATGTAACTCTATTGCTATTTCTTCCTGGATGCAGCGACCTTGTCTGATAGATGTCCCTTTTTAGTGTCCATCAAGTTTAGCCTTAGCCGTAACGATCGCTCTGGCACAACACAGGTCGTCTTTGTTTTTAATTTGGATAATAGATGTTTTACTTCCCAGGAACCTTTTTATATCAATATAGTCGGTTTTCTTTTTTCCGCTACCGGTTGGCATACTGATGTGGGTGACTTCCATTTCTACGCCCTGTGTTAAGGTCAGTTCCTCATTTGATTGGACAACACGTTCCACCTCGTCCAATAATAAATTACTGGACAGTTGGTCCACCCTCATGAACGGCATCGTGATGGGAAAGTCTAAAGCTGGAGTTTGTAATGTTATCTGAACTAAGTCCTATGGCTTTGTAAATGCGGTCACTTTCTTCAAGATAGCGTCGAAAAGCTCGTGCAGCGTTTGTAATACTTGTTGAAGGCTCTGGACGTTGATCTCTTTGAACTGGATTTGGTACTGGGTAGCCGTGGTTTGAAGTCTTGGTGCACTTTTTCGACCCTTGATCTTTAACTCGATCATGTCTTCAGGCTTTTGGGGTTTAGTACTAGTTCCTCCTACTTGATGTCTTTCCTGAGTGTGACGTTCTAAAGCAGATGGTCGGCAGAACGTGGCATGGCATACCATACATTGGTATCTGGGCTTGTCGTGGTTTTTCAGATGTGCTTCCAAGTTAGCTTTACTGGTAAACCGCTTAGGGCATATGGTACAGGCAAAGGTCATATGGTCTCTTAACATTCTGTAGTGACTCAACAATTCTCTTCTGCTCTCAAAGGACTGGTGACAATATCCGCATGAATGCATCTGCAAAAGATAATACACATTTCTATATTACAACATTATGTTATTATTGATTTAATTCTATTTAATTCTTATTTATTTCCAAATTACTGCGTCATATTATTATTTATTAGTATTTATGTATTATTGATTAATACTGAACTCGGTATTATTGATTACCTATTTGGTTTCATTTAATGATTATTCATCGATCTGTTTACGTAGATTAAAACTTCAAATTCGGCTTTATTGTTATTTCTTTTAAGTTCACTTACCTTTGTTCTGTTTATTTTCGCTAGGAAAGTCTGTTCAATTCGGCTGTTAGTTGCAGAATGAGAAAGTTGCTCGATGCGTCTGATTTTATACAGGTAGACGCGTTGTTACGATGGTTCTAATTGGTCGGTTATTTTTGTTACGGGCTTTGTGATTGGTCGATTATTCTGTGTTCTGATTGGCTGGATTTATCACAAAGTCGGCATCTGATTGGTCCAATTCCCTACAATTTGATTGGTCGGTTCATTTCTCTATTGTTATATAATGACATCATGTTTCTTTTAATAGATCGAATATTCCAGAAGATGATGCAATCGATCGATGGCGTTTATTATTTTCAGGTGTACGGATCGATGATTCTATTGAATCATACTGACGCGAACCATTATAAGATTAATTTACTTTATGCTTCGCACATTTTATGAATTGAATTAATAAGATTTTATTATGTGTTAGATGTATTGATTTTCTACTTAAATTTCACAATTTTCCCACATGCTTTGTTTATTTTC
>MJUU01030531.1:9819-20313 GCA_002080025.1 Modiolus philippinarum
TAATTAAAGTTGGATCATATAATATAAATGTTTAGTTACATAGTTTGAAAATGAGACCCTTTAACATATAAGTTGATTTGAAGTTATGTATTGGCCATGGTCCAGGTGAGCGATACAGGCTCTTGAGAGCCTCTTGTTTTGAAAGTGCGAAGTCGAATCCGATCTTATTAGCAATTTCCGACATGATTTCATGTTGGAAATAAAATTTGTTTCCCCTTGGACTGTATGCCATGTTTTTAAAATATATTTTTTCACAGACCTAAACAAGTAAATCATTAAAAAACATACCTCTCTTGCATTTCAGACTTTTATTTCCGACACTACTGAATAAAATAATTTCCCAAGGGGTGCAATATCTAGTACATTCGCCATATTTCAATGATTTTTGAATTTGAACAACCGTAGTTTAAAAAACCGGAGTTCATCATAAAAAATGCATGGATAAAGTGGATTTCGCATGAGAAGTTCTTATTTTACACAGAGACGTCTCTGTTTTACATTTGAAAATCTGATTTTTTTTTAATGAATTCTGATTTCTAATACACATGATAGCAGTTTTACAAATAGATAGCAGTTGTAACGAATACATGTCTCTTTTCAGATGAAGTCAAACATTTGAATACATGATTGCACTTTTTGAGATAGATGACTGTCAGGATCTGTTGGTGCATTTGGTGTCTCAAGATGAGTTACTGACAAGACCATGATTCGCATACATGCTTGCAGTGCATTTTTTGATTCTAGATGAGTGACTGTCAGTAACTTGTGACTTGTGATGCATTTTGTGTCATGCATTTTGTGTCTCAAGTGAGTGACTGACAGTAACTTGGGACTTGTGAGGCATTTTGTGTCTCAAGCGAGTGACTGACAGTAACTTTGGACTTGTGATGCATTTTGTGTCTCTTGTGATGCATTTTGTGTCTCAAGGGAGTGACTGACAGCAACTTGGTACTTGTGGTGCATTTTGTGTATCAAGATGAGTAAATGATGTCAGGATCTTGGTGCCTGCAATGTATTTTGTGTCTCAACATGCTCAAGAGGAGTGACTGTCAAGATTTTTGGTGCCTGTGATGCAATTTTTTGTCTAAAGATATTAATGACTTTGATGAGTTGTAATATTATCATGATTATATGTCAGGTAGCATGAACAAAGGGGTGAATAGTCCTATAATATATGACTTTGCACTTCTTTTCTATATTTAATGTTATTATCAGATTTTGCATGTTTTCGTTTTTTTATACAACCGCCAAAATTTTTGCGGTCGTATAGTGGTATGGTGCTGTCTTCGTGTTCCTGGTTGTCGTTATCGTCGTCTGTAGACACTTTTTTTTTGGTCAATAACTTTTGTTCCAGTACAGTTAGCTCAACGCAAACTGATTCTCTTTCAACACCGAGTATTTTCCTGGTGGGACATTGCAAAACACCGAAATTCACCGAAAAATACTTGGTGTTGTCATGGAGGAATCACACGGATTAGCATGTCGTTTATTGCCCTAAATCGAAAATCCTCCCAACACCGCGAAATTTATTTACCTATGTTCCTTTGATCTTTTGCCGGTAACCACGGTCGTTAATTAACAATGGTGAATAAAAGGATTTCATCAATAATGTTTTAATAAAAATTATATTTTTTCCAAAGGTAGTGATTAAAAGTAAAAAGAGAATTTGTTTTTGAAATAACTTGAAAAAGATCGGCATGAAAATCCAAACAGATTCTACTGACAAATTGATATATCCACCCCAGTGAATGCACATGTTTTGGAAATAAAATAAAAATAAAATTGCTGCTTGTTTTTACCAGAGAAAGGGACCACAAAGTTTAGAAAAATAAAGGAAACATAGAAAAAGATGTAATTCGTTCGTAAAAATTCACATATTCTATTTATAGACATTTACCTAATGGTGATGCTTGAATCACTACAAACTGATTTTCCGAAAATCTTGGGAACTTTTACTTATAAAAGGGATGAATAAAATTTAACAATGTTTAGATCCATAGTCTGGACCGGAATGTTTTTTGAACAAAACAAATGAAAACCTCATGTCTCACATGGTGGAAGATTTACGCAGCAATACAAATAAATTACTTTTTTAAACGTTTTGGCACCTGACAGTTATCAAATTATATAATTATTACTTCTCAAAATGTATTTTCAAGAAAATGATTTGTCATAAACAGCGAGGATGTTGAAATTTCTACAACCGTAACAAAATATTGACTTGCAACTTGTCAATCAATCATTTAATTTTGACATCGGACAGGTAATTAACATTTACAAGTTTTATTGCTCTCAACAGCAATAAAACTCGCGGTGTTGAGATTAGAGTTTGGGAGGGACTTTGGAGATTAATCAGAAATTAACCGTGTCACACGTGTTACACCGAAATCCGTGATAAGATAGAGAGAATCAGTTCGGGTTGAGCTAACTGTGGATCAATCCTTATGAAATTATATCATAATGTTCTTTGGTACAAAAGGAAGGCTTGCAGTAGTTTTGGTCATTACGACCCTACCCATTTTTAAAAAGGGGGCCAAAAAGGGTTAAATTGGGTGTTTTCACATATTTGTCTGTAGAATCTTTATTATAAATCAGATTTTGCTGGGATTTCTTTCAGTGTGCTCATGAGGAAATTTCCAATCAGTAGTATGCCAACGGATTTCACGTAGCATGTACTGTTCCCGAGATGAATGGGGCCCAAAAGGGGCTAATCCAAAAAAATTTTAAAAAATTTTTTGTCCGATTTTGATGCAGTTTTTTTCAGTGGATTGCTTATGAAAGATTAACACAGCACTCATCTATAAGATTTTTGGTAACTTGTTTGCTTACTAGCTTTGAGGGGCCAAACGGGGCCAAACTGCTAATTTGCAGATTACCTAACATTTTTTTTTTCATCGGATTTTGATGGGATTTTTTTCTTTAGATTCCACTTGATTTAAGCTTTCAGCAGTATGTCAATGGATTTGGTGTAGCTCTTACTGTTTTTGAGCTATAAGGCCATACAAAATTAATTAATTGGTTCTCAGGCAATTTTTCATTTAAAATAATGAGGGAGGTGATTTTTTTTATCTTTTTATTTGCCAAAAAATAGATGAGGCAGCTTTTTACATTGTAAAAACCACCAAAAATGTAGTGAGGGAGGTGATTTTTTATTTTATTTTATTGAAATGCCACAAAATAGGGTCAATGAGGGGCTTTTTTCAAGCCTCAAACTAGATGAGGGAGGGCCTGTGAATCAATAAATTATTTTTTTATGGCCTGAGGGGTCAAAGAGGAACCATAAGGAGCCATAAGGGCTAATAATTTTCCCTAGTTTGTGTCGAGCTAATTACTGGTTCAGTCCCCTTATTGTGTCCATGCAATTATTGTGTCAAGCTCTTTAGTACTAGTATGTCCACACTCACTTTCAATTACACTTGTTCAAATTTCAGTGGTCGACATGCTGCGATCGTATCATGCTGCGCTTGGCGTAGCTCTTTATTTGAAAGTGCAAAGTCGTATCCGATCTTATCAGCAATTTCCGTTTTGATTTCATGTTGGAAATAAAATTTGTTTCCTGTTGGACTGTATGCCATGTTTTAAAATATATTTAAGTTTTCACAGACCTAAACATGTAAAAAACATACCTCTCTTGAGTTTCAGACTTTAATTTCCAACAGTACTAAATAAAATAATTTCCCAAGGGGTGCAATATCTAGAAGATTTGCCATATTTCAATGATTTTTGAATTTGAACAACCGCGGTTTAAAAAAACGAAGTTCATCATAGAAAATGCATGGAAGAAGTGGATTTCACATGAGAAGTTCTTATTTTACACAGAGACGTCTCTATTTTACATTTGAAGATCAGATTTTTTATGAATTTTAATCCATTGTATCTTTATTTTTTTTATCTCGGTTTACAATTTCCCTCATGTAGTATAAAAATTAACAATATGTGAAAGCATTTTGAGACGACCCACCCGGTAAAACGAGTCGGGTATTGATTTTAGGGATGTTCTGATGATGGATTATATAATCTATCAATTTTCACATAAAATCAATGAATCGATTATAATTTTCAATAATCGATAATGGAATGACAGTTAAATTTTGAAGAAAATAAAGCATTTCTCTGTCTAATAAATAACTAAATACCGAAGTCACTGTGAATTTACTTTCTGCAAATGCGCATTCGACAACTTATGTCTCATCAGTGCAGATAAAATCTAAACGTTTGGAAGACCATAAACTCAAAGATGTTTAAAAACTGATAGAGAACAAATAACCAAAGTGTCTAAATTTTAAGCCAAAATCATCTAAGGACAGAGCTTTGCATGAGGGAGATACTCCTTAGTTTTCAATATAATTTACAAAATTTTAGATATTGGAAGGTTTCAAAAATAAGCTGCTTTCGGGTCAGCACCGAAGTACTGACTACTAGGCTGGTGAATAATTCTAGAATGGGTGATAAATAGTAATATGATTGTTTATCAGAATTGGAGTTCTCTTAATATAGCATCCTGTTTAGAATTGTTCTCAAGCAACAGCTTATAAACATGATAAATGCGTATGCATTTTCAAACGGACAGTGAAAATTGATATATGTTTTGCAATATAACATCACAGGAAACATTTCATTCTTCACAGTTCATTCTTACCAACTTTCGATTTGATATTCAAGAATGCAAGTGGGATTTTCTGCCCTTTTTGTAGATTTGGTACTACAGTAAACTGTAAAACACATAAATTCAATTTTTGAAGTATAATTCTAAACCAGAGAACAAACTGACCATGTTTTGTGAAATACCATTTGCTACAGGGTTTTTGGACACATACCATAGGACCTTGCGCTGCATGTAAAAGTCAGTATATATGAAAAAGAAACAGCGCAAGATTCTATATTGGTTCTATAAGGGGTGAATAGAAAAGCTATTGTTATACCTCCGCTCTGAAGGATGGGGGTATACTGTTTTTCTCCATCCGTCCATCACACTTATTTTTGTCGCATTTTTCTCAGCAACCACACATGACAACCATTTGAAATTTTTATTGTGCTTCAGTATCGGGTCCTGTACTGCGTCTCCTATTTTCAGCCATATGGCATCCCCACTTCCTGTTTACCGACTTTGTGTCTTTTTAGTTTCTCTCAACAAAGTTGAGGAGGACTATTGGAGTACCCCTGGCATCTTCGTCTGTGTCTGCGTCTGCGTCCACATTTGAGTATATATCTTGGTAACTATGAAGAGTAGGACCATCAAACTTTGTATACAGATGCATCTTGGGCTATCTTACAGCCTCCAAGAAAATTAAGTCTCTTGACCTATATTTTCCGCTTGAATGGCTTACATTTAAGTTTACGTCCGAGTTCAGATCTCAGACACTTTACATGGTAGGATCATGTAACGTTACATATGCATGCATCTCTGATGGTAGGTCAGCATCCAGGCAAATTAAGGTCACTTTGACCTATATTTTCCGCTTGAACGACTTACATTCAAGTTTACGTCCGAGTTCAAATCTCAGTCACTATACATGGTAGGATCATGTAACGTTGCATATTCATGCATCTCTGATGGTAATTCAGCATCCAGGCAAAATAAGGTCACTTTGACATATTTTCAGCTTGAACAACTTACATTCAAGTGTATGTCTGAGTTCAGATCTCAGTCACTTAACATGGTAGTATCATGTAAGGTTGCATATGCATGCATCTCTGATGGTAGGTCAGCATCCAGGCAAAATTAGGTCACTTTGACCTATATTTTCCGTTTCAACGACTTACATTAAGTTTACGTCCGAGTTCAGATCTCGGTCACTATACATGGTACATGTAGGATCATGTAACATTGCAACACTTCATCACTGTAGCTTGAATGGCTTTCATTAAAGTTTAGGTCCACATTCCGATCTCATTCACTATACATGCACTTCTGACGGAAGGTCAGCATCAAGGCAAAATTAGGTCACTTTGACCTATATTTTCTGCTTGATTGACTTACATCCAAATTTACTGATGAGTTTAGATCTCAGTCACTGTACATATTAGGATCATGTAAACTTGCATATGCATGCATCTCTGACAATGTGCGATAACGAAGCAAAGTTTGTAATCGTTGATTACCTATATTTTGTTTAAATAAGTGGACAATTATATCTTGAAGAACTTAGAAAAGAAATCAAATGAATAAGATGGATACTTCAGGCTTTCCGAAATGTGCCAGTCCCTTGGTCCTGACTGGCATTTTTGGGTCTGGACCGGCGATTAATTATCTTTGTCGGACCGCAGGACCGGCAAGAGATTTCATCTTGCCATTGGTTGTTGCCACTATTTATCTACATGTCAATAGCAAATGTTTCAACCCGTCTTTAACCTATAACATTGCTTGCTTTCTTTATTTAATTTTTGCTTTAGAAGTGTCCAAATATGTAAGCTTTATCCAATTTTGACTACGAAATGGCTGACTTTTGTACATCAGAACCGGAATGGAGAAAACACGATTTTTTTCTGGATTTTCGTCATAATGGTCCGGCAAGTTCACCTTTGGTCCGGCAATTTTTCTTGCTTGTCGGACCAAATGACCTTCAGAATTTTTCAACTTTCGGAAAGCCTGATACTTTTCTTGAAAATTATTGTTTATTACCCCTACCTCAAAATCGGCTAAATTCTGACTGAGATCAGTCGTCAAATTAGGTCAAAAAGTAGAATTTTTCCATTTCTCAAAAACTACTGATCGTAGATACATAATTTTTTGACACAATCTGGGAGGGTCATTATATAATATATATCAATTAAAAAATGTCACTCATAAGGTATAAACGAGATTTGAACGAGACTGAAACCTCAGGAGAATACATCCTTAAGTGATGACTTGGGACACACTTGGTAGCATCGTATTTTTCATATGTTGCCAGTCTTGACACTTGATACATGACTTTGACCTCAGTTTTAGGCTATACCTCCACTTGTTCAGTAAAACTGATTATAATTCCATGTTTGAGTATTTCTCTACAGGCTACAGTGATGAAGAATGATGGACTATAATATTATGTTTATATTTATTTACAGGCTACAGTGATGAAGAAGAGGATGTATTACAATATGAGAGTGAAAACAGTACACAGAAATATGACCGATATTTTGCCTAAAATGGATGTTTACAGATTTAAACTGGAGGAATTTCCACACGAGAGGATCAAGGCATTATACAATGTCTTAAAAGAGGTCAGTTATTTTAAAGTTGAAATCTATTTCGAGAGGTGATTTGATTTCTGATGGAATGGATGCACATCATTATAATTGCTATTAATCATTGTTAATTATTGTCATATATGAAAGTATGATTTTTTACATTTTCGATCTTTATTTGATATTGAACTGTAAAGAATGATGTCTATGGAATACACTTACAGAATTATAGGTGTAACAGAGTCAGTTTTACAATTTAAAAATGTCATTATTCAACGAAATCCTATATTCTTGTCTCTTCTTGCCCTGATTTGTTTGGCATTCTAAGTTCTACTTGTTTTGGTGAACTCTTTAAAATTTACTACATGTTTTACTTTTGAATGCCCACTTACTATTTTAAGAAAAGCTGAAACAGTTTTTTTTTATCATAAAAAATAATATAGAGTTAAAATCCGAGGAAACAAAGTTTAAGAGGTAGCAGAAATATAGTATCTATCCCAAGGGAAAAGGTGAGAAAGGCTGATCTCAAACCAGAAGGCTAAGATATCATGTCCTTCCTGAGGTTTGCCAAGGGATGGACAAAAGATTAGCCGGAGGGTTTGAGATCAGGCTATCTAGCCTTTTCAAGAGTGTTTTTGTCTCTCCTGCGAGGAAAGGCGCAGAACGCTTGACATAAGCGTACAAAGTATGATGGCGGCGGTGGCGGCGGCGGCGTAAACTTTCATGTTAAGTTTTTGTGATTAGGTCATTTTCTCAGTAACTATAAATGCTAGGTTGGTCTTGAGTAGTACATGACAGTCTGCTATATGGTTTTTGTCTGTGACCTCAATTTCAAGGTCCAATGAACATGTTAAGTTTTTGTGCTTAGTTTAGTTTCTCAGTAACTATGAGTGGTAGGTCAATGATATTTGGTATATAAGTTGGTCTTAGGTAGTACATGACAGTCTGTCATATGGCTTTTGTCCTTGACCACAATTTCACGGTCTAGTGAGCATGTCAAGTTTTTGTGATTAGGTCATTTTCTCAGTAACTATAAGTGGTAGGTCAATGATATTTAGTATGTAGGTTTATTTTAGATAGTACATGACAGTCTGTCATATGGTTTTTGTCTGTGAACTCAATTTCACGGTCCAATGAACTTGTGAAGTTTTTGTGCT
The DNA here is from genome assembly GCA_002080025.1 of Modiolus philippinarum. Lineage (NCBI taxonomy): Eukaryota > Metazoa > Mollusca > Bivalvia > Mytilida > Modiolidae > Modiolus > Modiolus philippinarum. Next base: position 18,144 of record MJUU01030531.1, read on the forward strand.
TAGTTTAGTCTCTCAGTAACTATAAGTGGTAGGTCAATGATATTTAGTATGTAGGTTTATTTTTGATAGTACACCCCCTGATTCGTTCAACTTACCCACACGAACGATATACGAACGAACGAAAAACGATGTACGAACACACGATAAATGATGCACGAACGCACGACAAACGAAAGAAAGGTAATACGCATGCCAGTATCGTCTAAACGAACAATTCATATCGTGTACATAAACGAAGGCTCTAATCGTGCGTGCAGACAAACGAACGCTGTTATCGTGCAAACGATCGAACGCTCTAATTGTATGTACAAACGAATGCTCTAATCGTATTCACAAACGAACGTTTTTATTTAATGTGCCACCGGTTTATTACTTCACATTGGACAGCAATGTATGAATGGAATTTCACCCGCTCTTGACTAAAATATCTATTAAAAGCTAATTATACGGAACGTCTGATACATTTTGAATTTGTGGTGGTCCAGCATGAAAAAATCACTAATGTAACAGTATGGATAGTAACGTAAAAAGGTCGATCTACTTTTTATTTATTTATTTTCTGCGCAACAATTACCAAAAAAAAAAGAAAATAGAAATGGAAAAAAAAAGAAACTTCACGGTCGCTAATTGCTTATCCGTTACTGTGATCTTGTGCAGCTATATCTGAATTTTGAACTATGTGATTCAATAGGCTACCTTAGAAAATAACTCAATTTAGTACTTAATACAGCTTTTGGCAGCTGCAACAAAAAATCCTACACTTTGGGTTTTCCGAAAGAACAGTAATGTAATTTTTTATGATTGCTTTTTCTGCATGTTCATTTATTTGATAATTTGCACATTAATGCATTCTTATTTCTTATTTCTTATTTTCTTATTTTTCTTATTTTCTTATTTCTTATGTATATATTCAAGCCCTGCGTACAGCAACCATCCGGATGGAAGGAACAAGTATTTTTGTCTTCAACTGTGTGATTTATTCCTTGTATCGTGTGTATCCTTATAGATATTTGCTTGTGTATCAATCTGATAGCAAGTTTGTATTTTACAAATGCAAGACAGTAGTTTGATCAGGTGTTTTTTTAACTGAATCACACAGTCTCTGTTTCTAGGGAAATAGCTTCGTATTTCACATAGATGCGAAGTTGCTGATATTTCCATATTTCATATTTCAACGATCAACAATAAATATAACAAAAATATATTTCATAAAAATACTATAGATATTAGAAATTGATTGACAGGAAGGAAAGAAACTTACGTTATCCAATTAAAATGACTTTTTACAATTTTATCCAAAAAAAGTTATTTGGCTTAAAGTCGGATTATCCTTTTTAGCTCACCTGGCTATGCCAGGGTGAGCTTTTGCCATCACTTTGCGTCTGTCGTCCGTCCGTCCGTCCGTAAACTTTTATTCAAAGATCTTCTCCTCTGAAACCACTGGGCCAATTGAAACCAAACTTGGCCACAATAGTTGTGTCGCTCAGGTCTGTACGTCATCCAAGATGGCCACCAGCTGGGACCAAAATTTAACATTGGACCTTATGGAAAAAAAAACGTTTCAAATTCTTTTTCTCTGAAACTACTGGGCCAATTGGAACCAAACTTGGCCACAATAGTCCTTTGGTGGTCCCTTACAAAAAAGGTGTTTTTTAGGTCCACCCGATTTCCAAGATGGCTGCCAGCGGGAAGCAAAGTCTTAACATTGGACCTTATGGGAAAACACTTTCAAACATCTTCTTCTCTGAAACTACTGAGCCAATTGGAACCAAACTTGGCCACAATAGTCCTTTGGTGGTCCCTTACAAAAAAGGTGTTTTTTAGGTCCGCATGATTTCCAAGATGGCCGCAAGCGGGAAACATAGTTATACCCCCCGCAACGAAGTAGGGGGGGGTATACTGGAATCACCATGTCCGTCCGTCTGTCCGTCCGTCCGTCCGTCTGTCCGTCAGTAGACATTTTTTGTCCGAAATTTTGTCAGAATGTTAGTAACTAGAAGTACTTGTGCACCTCCTATTTTCAGATTGATTCATAAATTTTTAACAAAGTTACAGGACTTTGTAGATTTCTCCTACTTAGAGTCTATATTGAAAATTTGTCCGAAGCTTATCTCGGGAACCTCTCTGAATTGACTTTTCAAATTTTGTCAGAATGTTAGTAACTATAAGT
>MJUU01030541.1:18603-46081 GCA_002080025.1 Modiolus philippinarum
AAATTGTGAAATAAGTATAGTTTATGAAAGTATATTTGCAAAAAAATGTAAAAATCTGTACAAAAACACTTTTTTGCTCATGATTATGTAGCAAATAATTATTTCTAATAAAGTGATAGCAGGGAATTTCTCTAAAACTCAAGAGAGAAAAGTAAACCAAAGAAGATTTGAAAGCAGATTTAAAAGGAAATAACCCATAACCATATGGCATTGAAAAAAAATTTTTTTTGGTGAAAAAAGTCAATAACTACAACGAAGGCAGTTGGATTTTCTTCAAAATTTCAGAGTATGTAGATCTTGATATGTTGAACATTTTTCAAATTTACACTTCACCTCTATCTGTTACAGTTTTTGAAATAAAAAATAAAAAATGCATAAATTTTGAAAATTTTACGGAAAAAGGGCTATAACTCTGAGACGGTTTTTCCGATTTTCTTCAAAATTGCAGGGCAGATAGATCTCATCATTCTGAACAATTCTACACCTGTCAGATTTTTGATATCTGCAACGGTTTTGAAGTTATTTGCCAAAAACAGCATTTTACCCCTATGTTCTATTTTTAGTAACAGCGGCCATGTTGTTCGGTCCTCAGACTAACCGAACACATTTTTTAAACTACATACCCTGGTGATGACCCAGGCCAAGTTTGGATTAAATTGGCCCAGTGGTTTCAGAGGAGAAGATTTTTTAAGAAAAGTTTACAACGGATGCCAAGTGATGGCAAAAGCTCACCCTGGCATAGCCAGGTGAGCTAAAAAACTCCGGAAACCTATATTTTTCTAAATTTCACTAAGTCCAAGGGCCATAACTCTGTACAAAATCAACCGACCGGAACCAAATTCGAACTTGATCTGTATTTCACCTAGATATAGTCATATACCAAATATGAAATCAATATGTCAAGCGGTTACAGAAAAAATCTCCNGGACGGACGGAGGGTATACCATAATACGTCCTTCTTTAGACGGGCGTGTAAAAACTTGAGAAACTTGAGAAACAAGTTTAACATAGTACAATGTAACAATTTTAGTACTTCTATAAAATTATTTTATAACACCTTAATCTCAACGTCTTCAGGATTTCTAATATGTATCATTTATAGAAAATTCATGATTTATGTCAATGCAAAATTCAGATGATATTTTCAGCTACTTATTACAGCCAAACAATAAACAGAATATCCAGTACATGTATTCGTTGTTCGTCGTTGGCTTTGATACACATTAACAATACTCTAAAATCCAATTCCTTTTGAACCATAAAACTGATTTCTTAGGAACGACTAATGCCTGATGAATTAAAACATAAAACACAATTTTTTCGGATTTCTGTATCCATATATATGGCAGTAATGTTCAAAAACACATTTGATCCATTTTGACATCCTGTAAGGAACCATGGATTCAAATGTACCACAATGCTCTCTAATTAACATCACACATATCTGCCTAAAGCTGTATAGAAGTCTTGTAAACAGATGAGTAACTGTGAAAATTTTGGCCGATCATCTGGATTGGTATTCCAGCAGTATGCTAAAACCGTAAATCTGAAATAAAAATAAGATTACTATGAAATCTTATGTCAATCACCAGCAGTATGCTAAAACTGTAAATCTAAACAAAAATAAGATTACTATGAAATCTTATGTCAATCATCTGGATTGGTGTTAAAAAATCTGTAATGATTAAAATAATTACTATCAAGTATTATATTTGATGACTAAAAAGCAACCACTAAAATAAATTTAAGTTGTTGTTTAAAGAACTGGCATAAAATCAAATCAAAGTTAAAGAAAATAATTCAATTCTTCTCTGCCATGGCAATTTTATAATCTCTCTCCCTCCAATTTTTCAGAGTGAAAATAAATTAGATTGAATTATATTAGGTCAAAAATATCCTTTTGACTACAACAAAATCTGATTTCTCAAGTCATTTTATATCTTAGCAATGTACAACAGAAAAGGATATACATGTATAGAAAGTTTTACTTTGTGTAACAATCAATATGGTTTAAAAGTCACATCATGGGACACCTAGGATTCATGATAAAATAGCAGTTTTGCCAAACATGATGTCAGATGATTATAATGTTGAAGTTTTTGTTTGTTAAATCCTTTTTTTTTCAAAATTCAACTTACAGGTACTACTTATGTACCAGAAGTTTCGAAATTTAATGAGAGTAACAGGCTACAAGCTTGTGGGGTCTTAAACTCCCTTCTCCGTATTTGCCAGATTCTTTGCTATTGCTAAAGTGAAACATTTCTAAATTAATTTTTTTTTCGACTGACGATTTTGTTTGGATTGGACACATGTTTGCACAGGTTAAGGAGTTTTTTGAATGGACATCCCCCCCATCCCCCCCCCCACTTCACGTTTTTGTTGTCACGATTAAGTTCAGACAGGTTTAACTATATATAATAAACAACTATCAAATAACAAAACATTGAAGTTACGGAAAATTTTAGTTTCTGCATAATGCCCTATGACAACTTCTGTCTCTTCAGTGCAGAAAAAATAAAAAATTTGGAAACCCTAAACAGAAATAAGGGTAAAAGCTAAAAGAGAACAAATAACCAATAGGATCTGCATAAAAAGCCAAAACTATCTAAGGACAAAGCTATGCATGAGAGAGATACTCCCAAAGTTATACTTACAGTTCATCAGGACAATTCATTGGCTGTGCTATCCTGTATCCTTCACGTAAATATGCTGCCATTTCAAACGGGTCAATTTCGGCATATGGAATCTGACCCAATGTTAACATTTCCCACACTGTCACACCAAATGACCACTGCAAAAAAAAATGAATTTATTCTCTTATAATTTTAGTATCATCAACACAATTGAAGCATATTATTCTTCCATAAATGGAGGTTTACAGTGAGAGATGGCACAAAGAATATTGATGCATACGACCTTATTTTCAATCAGGTAAACGACCAAGCATAGGTTTTGTTTTTGGGATACAAATCTAACCATGACTAATTGTTATAAAATATCTAACATCACAATGCAATACACAATAAAATTGCAGAGACAGTGCACACATAATATATGTATTATTCTCACATTTCTTTACGTATGGGACACATAAATTCTGTGTGAGACAATAGTGTGAGATTCGTGCATCTCACATCACATGACCTCCCTTCACATAACGTCATGCCACGATACTAAACATCAGAAAACCAAGCAAAAATGATCTGACAACTTAGAAATTCACATCGCTTCAGTTTGAAAACCCCTGAAGTGCAACCACAAAGATTAATTAACAAAGTTTTGTACCTTTAGCACAAAACCAAAACGAGCTTGATCTTTTCAAATATTTAATTTATTTTGTTTTGCAATACCAAAAAATGGCCTAATTGAAAACAGTGCATTTTTGTTCCCTGACAGCCATGTTTATTACTTTTGATATTTGGCTGCTAAATGTAAGAAAAATATTCCGCCATGGTAAAAAATGTGAGACATATAGTCTCTAACATTGTTTCCAGTTTATTACATTTATTTCTCACGTTGAGATAGTTAAATTTTCACATTTTAAAATTCGAGGTTTACCCGAGAACTTTAAAATGTGAAAATTTAACTGTCGAGATATGAGAAATTATCGTAATAAACCGGAAAACAATATTTGAGATTTTTTCTTTAATTCCTACTCAATTTATTTGACGTAAAGCGATCTCTGTAGTTTCCAGTCTCAAGTATGGTGCCATTTTGTTGCTATCATCGTTGCTATGTGTATCATTGTGCCTTTAATTGAAAAGGGTTTTAAGTGTAATATTTTTGATAAAAATGTCATATTATCAATAAATTGAGATATCTTAGTCATAAAGATGCAAAAACCATTTCGCTAGACAATGATGCAGGTGTTAATTTCATCAACATCCAGTTGCACTATTTCTAGAAACTGACACGAGACATTTACATGTTTGACCAATCAGCAAGTGAGATCAATTTCTAAACATGTTGATTATTAATTTCGTTTAACATTATTTGGGAAGTATTTATTTTGAACAAGAATTAGAGAAAGAACAATTCTGTCTTAGGTTCACATTTCCTATCATTAGAAACTAGGCAAGCCTTGTTTCTGACTGGAAAATGTGAACACTTGGGTGGAATTGTCCTGTCTCACATTTTTGAACATGACTGATTAATATAATCTCTTATTATTTCCATATTTTTTACTAATGAAATTTGAGGGTGCAGAAAAATCTGACATTGCAGTATAAAAATCCCAGCTGTACATATCACCTACATACCACATCACTAGCAAATGAGAATCTTCTTTCTACAATGGCTTCCAGTGCCAGCCATTTAACAGGTCTGTTTTCATTATCACCCAGACAATTGTAATCTGATGGGAATAAGTCTCGAGATAAAGCATTATCTGTTATTTTTACCACAAATTCACCATCTATCCTATAATCACCAAAAAAAGCAAATGTTATGTTTATAATAAAATCTATTACAAAGGAATGTAAACTGTTTAAAGTTCAGCTACCACTATGAAACTATAAAAATACAAGTGTATAATTTGTAAAATCTTGGGTGCATCTGTCATAAGCTGCCATGTGTTGGAAATGGGAAGAGATGATAGTAATTTATTTATAGTGACAATTTTATAGAAAGACTTGTTTACTAACATTTACACTCAGACAAGAGAGGTACCGTAAATAAAGCATGGGGTAAAAACTACATGGAGTATTACACTTTTGATTTATTCCAACATCTATCATTCACTTCTGAAGCACACATTGATATTCCTACTAGTTTACTTGTGAATTTTCATACAGTTAGGATTTTTTCTTCTCCAATCACCAAGTTATTGTTTTTTTGTTTTTTTTTTCTTCTTCCTGAATCACCTAGTTCATGTCAATTTGAAAAGTTCACACAGTTTGAGGCTTAGACTTAATATTTTTTTGGAGCTATTTTTTTTCACTTTTAATACTTTAAAACCTTCAGCTTGCCATTGAATATATTGAACAGATATATCATGATAAGGAGAGGTATTTGCAAAAAATACAAGTCACAGGGCGGTAAAATTTCCCGAGCCTGAAAGGCGAGGGAAATTTAGACCCAAGACTTGTATTTTGGCAAATAACCTGACGTTCATGATATATCTGTTTAATGTCTCTATCATTATCATTAAAACGCACAGATGACTCAGGGACAAATACCACGGTGAAGAAGTATTTGCCAAAAAATACAACAGCTATTAACCGATCAGAATGCAGCTTTCTTATACAAGGTGTAATTAGACCAGTTATCAAACTTACACACAATTTCTGGCTGCAATATCTTTATGAATTACTCTCTTTCTGTGCAGGAACTGTATTCCCTTAATTATCTGTAATGCCATAAAAACTAACTGTTGTGTAGACAGAGGCTGAAAATAATAATTAAGCAATCTGAGGAATTATTCAATTATGAAGCATAAAGAAGTCTTGTGAAACATGATATATAACTTTAAATATATAACTGTTAGGCACTTATATTTAAAACACAAATTTTGATAGGATATTGTCGAAATATCCAGAAGATAAAATCCATGATTTACTGTCGGAACTTGAAGCAAAATGAAGACATAGATGCACATGGAAAATCATATATTCCAAATGTTCCAAGTGTAGACTTGCAGTCCAGTAGAATATAGCTACACTGAATCTAAGTATCTCCTGGTTTTAACTGTCTCAAATCTTCTCTAACCCATCACCAGAAAACTGAATTGTGACAGTAAAATCAGAGATTTATCCTCTTTGGTCCTAAAATGCAGTATTCTTATCTGAAATTCATGAGCAAGAAGTCATGCTAAAAATTTTGTATTTCATCAAAATATGATCCTACCCTACAGTGTTTTTTTTTGTTTGTTTGTTTGTCTTTTTTGTAATTAGGTTATAAGTTGATTACATTTGTGTATTTTCCAAAAGAAGGCCAAAAAGCTCACCATCTTCTTAAAAGTAGTTCTTACTTCTGTATATATTATATCATGCAGTAATGTACTACTCACACAATGAGAACCTGTGTCTGATACTCGACATTGTAATAATGTATAAACACACAATGAGAGCCTGTGTCTGATATTAGACACTGCAATAACTATACTCACACAATGAGAACCTGTGTCTGATACTCGACACTGTAATAAGAATTTTTTAAGATTTCCACCCGTCGTATAAGGATAAATTATGTATGGCTGGAGTCCATCTGTGATACAAGATCCAATGACAGGGTAAATATTAGGGCTGACTTGACCCTTCATCATACAGCTCTCTGTTAAAAACAACTGTACTTGGTCTTGTCTGGCTTGATCTACAAAGAAAAAATATTTAATTACACATACCAATGATACAGAGGTGAGATATTCTACCTGTCACTGTCAATACCACTATCATATGGGCAGGCTATATCACGATTATAAATAATTCATCAATTACTATCGATTTCATTGAGATGCATATCTTTGAAACAAATGTTTTGCTTTTCTTTCAAAAGAGGAAATTAGGAGCTTTACTTGATAATTACATAGAAGGAGTGGCTAACAGAACATTTAACCATGTTAAAATTTCATAATGACCAGTTTTCTGGCCCAATTTCAATGATGGTATTGACTGCCAGAAAATGTAATTAAAGAATACAAAATGACACATGAACCTCTTTAAACCAAGCCTAAAATAGAATTTTTCACTTACGTAAAAAGGCATGTATTATCCGCACATTTTTACCCTAAAAAGGATTTAAGGGTTTGGGTTGCGGATTATACAACCCTATATGACTTGAGGATTTGGCCAAGTTCCCGGAAGATCGATTGTTAGTACCTGTTCAAACCAAACAGACTGTTCTTAACATTGTATATATTATACAAGTATAGTCTGTGTATGAGGTTGATATGATGTTATATCGACCTGGGGAAAGCATACCGACCGAGGATGAAATCCGAGGTCGATATGCTTTTGCAGGTCGATATAACATCGTATCGACCTCATCCACAGACTACAATTGTTATATTATTAATTTACATGAACACTGAAAAGGACATTTTTATTCTTTGTCTAAATTATCAAATTCAAGATATAGTTGAAATAGCACTATAATATAATTACAGTGTGTATGTACATGTAATTGATTCTTGAAAAATACATAAAATAAATCAAACAAGATTATAAACATTCATAGAAACATGGGATATTCATTTCTATTTTTAGTAAAATGCCATATAACTTTTTGATATACTGTTTTTAGTCAATCTCTAAAAATACAGTGGGTCATGTGATCAGGTCTCCACTAATCAAATTTCTCAAACGATATCAAATTAATAATATAATTAAATATGTTGGTTTAAATTGCAAAGTGCCTTACGGTTTATAAAAAATGGGCTTTCCCTAAAAAAAATGCTATTTTGATGTCAGAACACAAATATTTTAATTAGCTGCCATTACTGTCAACAAACCATGTGATCGTTAAAGTGTTGATTTTGTGACAATGAGCTATTTATATCATATTGCCTCTGACAACATTTAACGTGCCGAAGATATAAAATTATAGGATTAAGTAGCTTATTATTACATTCCAAAACAGTTTATAGGGAATGAAAGACTTAGAAACATTAAATTAAATGTAAAATAAATACGGATATGACGGTCCACACCGAACCTGTTCCGATTTTTCAATCGTACTTGAGCTTCCTGATTGATGAAACAATATTATTTTTCTTCAAGTTTTGTTGTGTTTGAGCCTTTTTATCATTAAATACTTTCAGAAAAGGCTTCAGATATAGTAAATGAAGACTCTTGCAGTTGATAAACCATGAAAATACCGATTTACGAGTACAAAATAACTACGATCATACCGATCTCCATGTAGACTTTGTTGGTTAAGGTCTCAGCGTACCAAAAAGTTTTTTCCCTGGATTTTAAGGTCAAAAAAGGGCCTGCTAATTATACACAAATGCGGATAATACATGGCTTTTAACGGTATATAAAATTATCTTGATTATTAAATTCAAATAAAACTACTTATTGAAAAAAACACATGACACAAAATAAAATATATTATAAACACTGCAGTTATCAAACTTACAATTACCTGTTGTGTATGACTTTAATTTTCTTCCATAAATGTTTTTTTCCCCATGTAAGACAGCCCATAGAAGACAGGGTCGACTGAAGCTGTCTTACATGGGTAGACATCCAATCCAACACAGTGATTTGTTCAACGTCACAATTATTACTAAACATCTCCATGAAGGATTTGATGTCACAGTTGAAAACTCCACATGAAATGGTAAGTTTTACTTTCCTTCAATTTAATCCTTGTATTTTACGGAAGAAATATGTTCTTACATTTGAACAAAATTAAAGATCAGGATTTCTTCCACTTGTGCCTCATTTCACTCGGGAAAGGAGAGTTTTATTTACCTTCATGGGAGATATCTTTTATCTTTCATATGGTCTTGTATAAGAATCCCTTAGTCTACAAAGTCCTAATGGGGTACTTTTGTGTAACCAACTTCGCAAATTGTGTAATCTGTAAATGTGCCTTTCACTACCAGCTGGTATAATTCTTCAGCAACATACTGAACATTGAGAGAAAAATTCTTGGATTCTTGCTTTTGTGAGCTCATCAACAGTCAAAGTCCTTTTGAATTTTTCAACAAGTTTATTGTATATCAATCTGTCATGGCTTGGGAGGTTTAATTGAAGTTTTTACCTGTAGAAGTAAAGTAAACTGCAAATTTGGTACCTATGTATCATATATACCTGTTACTGTTTTTACTATTATTTCCTGGTCAGCACCAAAATTACTGTCTCCTTCACTTAATAGTGTACCACTGTAAATCTTTCCAAATGTACCTATAACATAAATTGACAACATCAAACAAACTAGCATATAAACATTGAAATTATTATTATACTAGAAGGTAGATCGAGCCTAAAAGAAACAAGAGCTGTCACCGAATGACAGCCAAATATACCCCCCGCTCACTGAACCCTGAATTGATATGGTAAGTGCAAATTTAAGTTGGTGTGGACACAACACAGGTGTGGACACAGTACAAGTGTGGATACAATACAAGTATGGACATAATGATATAATCTTCAAAAAAGAACTTTTCACAAGAGTTCCGATGAAAAAACTCTGTCAAAATCAGACAAATATAAAATTCACCCTCTTTTAGCCTATTTGACATTTTTCACAAAAATCATGAGCATCAGAGAAATTTCATCACAACACTTTGAAAACAACTTTTCAAGAGGAATACAATTAAAAAAGTGTGTCACCCTAACAGTTTGATTTCAAAATATCTACGCTTTAAATTATTTCTCTAAAAAAAAGAGATCATTGCAGAAGGAATCAACAAAAGTTACAGTCAAATTATCTCCCCTTCCTGGTTTCTGACAATATCTATATTCCTTCATGCACATCTACATATAGTATCCTTCTTTTATTTTTTAGTTTCATTAAAATCCTTCAAGTGGTTTAAGAGGAGTTGTGCTTACAAGGTAACCCATACATATGGAATCAACGAAAAGTCAAAGTCGAATTATCTCCCCTTCCTGGTTTCAGACAATAACTATATTCCTTCATGCACATCTAAATATAGTGTTCTTCCTTTGTGTAAAGTTTCATAAAAATCCTTCAAGTGGTTCAAATGGAGTTTCGCTTACGAGGTACATAGGGAATCAACAAAAAGTCAAAGTCGAATTATTATTTCCTTCCTGGTTTCGGACAATAATTATATTTCTTCATGCACATCTCCATATAATGTCCTTCCTTTGTGTAAAGTTTAATCAAAATCCTGCAAGTGGTTTAAGAGAAGTTGCACTTACGAGGTAACCCATACATAGGGAATCAACGAAAAGTCAAAAGTTGCATTATCTCCCCTTCCTGGTTTCGGACAATAATTATATTCCTTCATGCACATCTCCATATAATGTCCTTCCTTTGTGTAAAGTTTCATCAAAATCCTTCAAGTGGTTTAAGAGGAGTTGCGCTTACTAGAAGTGTGGACAGACGGACAGACGGAGGGACAGACAGACAGACAGGGTGATTCCTACATACCCCCCAAACTTTGTTTGCAGGGGGTATAAATCATTGCAGAAGGAATCAACCAAAGTTACAGTCAAATTATCTCCCCTTCCTGGTTTCCGACAATAACTATATTCCTTCATGCACATCTACATATGTTATTCTTCTTTTGCAAAATCTTTCAAGTGGTTTAAGAGGAGTTGCGCTTACAAGGTAACCCATACATATGGAATCAACGAAAAGCAGAGCTGTTTACCCCTCATAGCTGGTATCCGTATCCCAGCAGTAATGTTTCCGTGATCACCCGTATTTTGAGAATATTTTCCCCATATTTCAAATCTATGAGAGATACGAAACTATATTTTATGTGAATAACTCCTCTACGTTTGACTAAGCAATTAAAATGATGGCCTTAATGAACATATTTGTCTTTATATTCTGATGACATTAACGAATTTCATCATTTTAGCTGTGGAGTTCATATCGTCAATGTAATCAGCAACCTTTTTCTCTCAATCACTGTGTTGATTGATTGATTAGAGTTATACATCAAGTGAGCATTATTTCAGCTATAGCAGGACGACATAGAGTTAATGAATTCACAGTCAAAAGTAAAAGATGAAAGATATAAAAGAGAAACAGACAACCGGGGTAACAAATTTTTACTGCCATTGGAAAATTGGAAAAATGGGTAGGGGCAGGAAACTTAGCCTTATATACGACCTCCACAAAGTCAGATCTCGTACGACAAATAAAGAAGGGTTCTTAAAACTACATGGGGCTTTGAGTTTCTCCACAGTTTGTCGTCAATGATTCGCAATGACCCGAATATTTCACTAAAAATGTAAAACGGGGAAGGGTAGGAAATTTAGCCTTTCATACAACCCCTAGTGAGTATTTTTTTCTGTGTGAAATATAGAAGGGAACTATATTGCATGGGACTTGGTGTTGCATCACACAGTATGTCGACATTGGTTCCCAATTTAGGTTTTCCGTATGGGAAAAATGGGTAGGGGCAGGAAATTTAACTTTCCGAATTATGACCTGGCTATCCTGCATAGACGAGATTTCAACTATCCATAACTTAGTGACGCACCTCAGCAGATGTTTTAAACAGGGACCTACATCATTCAATTTTGAGCTTAAAAGAATATTGTTTACTATAGGAAGCTCTTCTTGGACACTAATTGCCCTTTCGCGGAAAAAGATCTGATTTATTTCATCGCTATTTTGTTATTTATGAGTAAACCATATATTTGCAGTGTGAATCCGTAGTGCGTATTTTTACTTGAAAATCCGTAGTGGTTAACACCTCTGGTAAAGTCAAAGTCGAATTATCTCCCCTTCCTGGTTTCGGACAATAATTATATTCCTTCATGCACATCTCCATATAATGTCCTTCCTTTGTGTAAAGTTTCATCAAAATCCTTCAAGTGGTTTAAGAGGAGTTGCGCTTGCGCGAAGTGTGGACAGACGGATGGACAAACAGACAGACAGGGTGATTCCTATATACCCCCCAATCTTTGTTTGCAGTGGGTATAATCACAGGCAGAATTTTCTTATCTTAAGATATTTTATAGGTCTTAACTCATATGTTCCAAAAAAATGATATACTATCGCGCTTCATTAAAAATGTGCTTCAGTCAACCCTTTCATACTCCATTGAAACTTCAAAATAATGCTTTCAATTCTTAAATAAACTAACTGTAAGGATGACTTTAAAACTAATATTTCAAGGTTCTTTACCTTCAATTAATACTTCTTTTAAAGATATCCTCTCTCTGCTGATTGCAATCTCACTCAGAACTTCAGCAGGTTCAGGGGGACATAACTCTGGTATTGGTGATGGTCCACAAGAATAATTTCTCACTGGAAACATACAAATAAATGTCAATATACATGTATGGATTTCCTAATCGAGGATCAAGAATATTTGAACCTAAGAAAAATTTAATCCTCCTGTATTGTAGTTTTTTTTGTATAAGTTTATCATTATACTATGATAGTTACTACTTAAAGTTGGTGCAAAACATAATTATTGTAAAAGATGCATTAAAATTTGTTCAATAGACTGACAGGAAGGATAATTAACTGTTCTGAAAAGGGAAATAAATTCTGCAAATATCAGCTTTAGAGTAAATTATCTTTCACATACTTGTTAACCTCCCCCTTTAAGGGGGAGACTCCCTCTTAGAAGCATAATCTCCCCCTTTGAATGCATCTCCCATGAGGGAGATCAAAATCTCCCCTTAGGCCATAAAAAAATTATTTATTGGTTCACAGGCCCTCCCTCATCTGGTTTGAGGCTTGAAAAAAGCCCCTCATTGACCCTGTTTTTGCCATTTCAATAAAATAAAAACAAAAAATCACCTCCCTCACTACATTTTTGGTGGTTTTTACAATGTAAAAAGCTGCCTCATCTATTTTTTGGCAAATAAAAAGATAAAAAAAATCACCTCCCTCCCTCATCATTTTAAATAAAAAATTGCCTGAGAACCAATTAATTAATTTTGTATGGCCTAAAAGCAAGTTTTGTTGAAAAAAGGTCTTTACATAAAATCTCCCCCTAAGATGGGTTGGTATAGGGAAGATCTCCCTCAGCAGCTACCAAAGGTTAACATGTAGGTCTTTCAGGTTTACCAAGACTATAGCACTGGAATTACTATAGCAAAGGTCATATTAAGGTTTTGCAAATATGCAACAGGGGAGATAACTAAAGTTAATGTCATATTTTGGCTTTACCAATATTGTGACATGGGAGATAACTAAACTAAATGTCATTTTCAGGTTTTACTAATATTGTGACAGGGGAGAAAACTATAGTAAATTTAATTTTATTGTGACAGGGGAGATAACTAAAGTAAATGTCATATTCAGGTTTTACCAATATTGTGACAGGGGAGATAACTAAAGTAAATGTCATTTTCAGGTTTTACTCATATTGACAGGGGAGATAACTATAGTAAATGTCATTTTCAGGCTTTACCAATATTATGGCAAGGGGATAACTATAGTAAGTGTGATTTTATTGTGACAGGAGAGATAACTTAAGTAAATGTCATTTTCAGGTTTTACGTGACATGGGTGATAACTAAAATAAATGTCATTTTTCGGTTTTACCAATATTGTGACAGGGGAGATAACTATAGTAAATGTCATTTTCAGGTTTAACCATTATTGTGACAAAGAAGATAACTATTATTTATGTCATTTTCATGCTTTGGTCTCACTTACCACTTCTGGGTCATTTGGCCCCTCAGTCAAAAAAGATCCTAAATAACATAAATTTGAAAATAGGGTGTTTCAAATCATAAATAGTATATTTTGATGGTCAGAACATCATAAAAAGTCTAAAATGAAAGCAGATAGCATATAATTATGGGAACAAGTGTCATTATAGGATTAAACACTCATTTTTAGGAAATTATCTATGTATAAACTCTTGCATCTCACTCAAAAACTGAATAAAGTCCGAAGGACTTCATGTAAAGTTTGTGAGTGAGCTACCAGAGTTTATACATACATAATTCCCTAAAAATCAGTGTTTAATCCTCATAATTCCAATTTTTTATGTTAAAAACTGTGTGATCCATGTTAACGGCATCTTTTTTTGCTGCACTATATTTTTGCAAAGCAGATTAATGGGCAAACGGAATTATAGAAAAATATTTCTGTCTGCAATTCATGACGGTGACCAATGAAATTGAACGTTACAATCACATTTGGAATTATATTTGAATAAAAGTGTATGAATATTGTGTTGACACCAGGATGAAAGGGCATTGGTCATGGTGGGGCAGCTTGTGTCATCCAGAATGTTAATATTTCATACTTTTATTTGTTGCAATTTTGTGAGAAAACTAAAGGTGAACCCTATATTTTTACAATAGGTTTGGATTCCTCAGACGAAATGCTTCACAATAACACGAGACTCATGTTAACCTCATTATGTTGAGGGCAAAACTATGAAATTGTCTGTTTTAGTTGAAGTGAATGGCAACTTTTAAACTGGTTATTGAGACCTTTACAAATATTGTGACCAAGGAGATATAGAGTAAAAGCCATTTTCAGGTTTTACCAATAATATGACAGGGGAGATAAATATTTTATGTTATTTTCAAGTTTTACCAATATTGTGACAGGGGAGATAACTATAGAAAATATCATATTCAGATTTTTTATCAATATTGTGACAGACGAGATTACTATAGTAAATGTGATTTTCAGGTTTTACTGTTAATGTGACAGGGGAGAAAATTATAGTGAATGTATTTTAAGGTTTTATCAATATTGTGACAGGGGAGATAACTATAGTAAATGTCATTTTCAGCCACTGTCAAATTTAGTTAACTAGACCATCGAATAAGTGGTGCATGTTTTCATACTTATTCAGTTTACAAACAAGAATGTCACTAACCTGAACCTTTAATACTGTTTTCCATAGGTGTCTCTGGTCTGATAAAGGACTGACTCTGTTGTTTTGTTAAAGCCTGAGAGCTACTATTTGTATCACTGTAAAAGACAAAAAATATGCAAACTCTTCAGAAATCATGAATTATAACAGTTATATTTTTGTGCAATACACCAGCATTTTTTTTCTTTTTCAAGCAATGTCACACCTTTCAGAGTAGACACAAATTCACTGTTGTAGAAAAGCAAGAGAAATTTTGGTACATTTGTATACTAATGATCTCAAATTCATAATTTACAATGGATTGAGTGATGAAAGTATGTGAAAGTAAATGGACAGGTCCAAGTGCAGAAATATACAATGTTATAACTGTTTAATTTTTTTCAATAAGGCATCTAAGACATTGCAATTCATACTAGTAATACCCCATCTCTAAACCTTCAGAATCTAATAACCTTCACACATTTGAAATGCTTCCCAAAAAGTGGCATGATGTGACAATGTCAAAAACTAACTACATCAGTAAACGGGAAGTAGTATTAGGACAGGACTGAAAATGGATTCCATAATACGGCATGACCATTAAAAGCTTGTGAAAAGTTTTCAGGTTTATATCATCAGATATGCTTGGTGAAAAATTGCTTTTTAATGCAAGACATGTCCCAAAATTGACTAAGTTGGTAAACACGAAGAATACTGTGGAAGTACTTTTATTCGTGGACTTCAATTTTCGTGGTTTTCATAAAGATGACTATTTCGTGGGTACTTAAATTCGTGGTTTCAAAGTCCCTACATTTAAACTCTATGGAAAAATGCTTTTCGTTGGGAACTTAATTTCGTAGTTTAAGCGAACCACGAAAACCACGAACATTGGAACCCCACGAACAACAATACTTTCACAGTAATCAAGATAGGTCTGAAAATATATCAACAATATGGCATGTCCCTTCAAAGCTTGAAAAAAATTTGGAGTTTATATCATTTAACATTGCAAGGTAAAGCTAAACAAACAATTACTATATAAAGAAAAAAAATATCAAGTTTGTTAACAGGAAGCAATATTCAAATGGGACAGAAAATGTATCCTACAATATGGCAAGACCATACAAAGCCTGTGACAAACTCTAATGATTGTAGCATTTACCAGTACAGAGAAAAGCTTGACAAAAGTTGTGAAGAACAGACAGACAGAAAGGCTGAATGATGGACACAGGTAAAACAGTATAACACCTTCTCCCTGGAGTGGGGTATAACAAGCATCTTACAAGTGTTAACACTAGAGTGTGCATACAAAGTCTTTGTTTTCTTTTTTTCTTTTTGTTTAATATTTAAAATTGTAGTTGTTTCTTGTTTTGCATTTATCAATACAACCAAATTAATTACATTACACATTTTGGCAGCACCTGATGTCATCTTCGTTTTTTTAATAGTTCGCACTGTTACTGCTTTAATTCTGTGTGTTTTGTGGTCATGTTGTGTCTTTAGTCTTCCATCGTCTGGTATTTTCCTTTTTGCCTTGTCTTTCATTTAAGTTATCTACTTGTGCTTTGAAAAGTATTATTCTGGTATTGTTTCTTTTTTTTCACTTTTATACCGTCTTCAGGCACATATATTAGTACTGATTTTAATGCCTCTCCTTTGAGATTAATGCAATGCAACCAGGTTAAAAAAAACAAATTGAGACAAAAAAATGTTATCTCAATTTAATATACAGCATGTGATGTAATACATACTAGTATTTAATTCTTTCATTATATCCCCTTGATGAACTCTTCTGTGTGTTGAGGTAGTAAACTGCTACAGCAAATGCAATAAGCAAAATAACACCACATGCACAACCAACTGCTATGTAGAAAACATGAGTAGACCTGGCTGTATCATTGGATGGTGGCTGATCTACAAAAAAAAATGCAACTTATTTAAATATCTTCATCTACTTGGAATTAAAATCCTTGTAATATAAGTTTAAAATATTCTCAGTACAAATGTACAAGCTTGAAATGATGTAATGCTGTCCACCAACAGTACATTATAAATTGATTTTTCAGGGATTTTTTCTACACAAGAATATTTGGAAATTGAAATTTTGTTTATAAAGGTGTATGTTCTAATTTTGCTGTTGAATACTTTAATGTTGTGTTTTTAATTTCTGTGCTCTGTAGCTGTCTGTTTTCTGTGTTCTTGTTTTGGCCATGTTTTTGGACTTTGATTTTTTACTACCACTACTTTGTTCCTTCAGTATTCTACTGCCATTGTTTTAAACATAGTTTGTGATTTTTGGTTATGTTAATCTTATCTCACAAGCTGTCTAAAGATGCTGGGTAAATTGGTATTAATTGGAATGAGGTACATGAAGTATTGATCTCCCTCCTGCAAAGCTTCCTGTGCTGATTTTGGAGTTACTTTCAAGTCCTCTAGATAATTGTACTCAGCTATCTTTCAAGCATATTTTCATTTCTGACCTACCAAACATTTTGATTTTATATGCTCGGAAGAGACATTAATTGTTAAAAACAATAGTTGTCAGAAGACAACATAGCTCGTCAGGGATAAGAGAGACCTAAATGCACAATAAATTTGAAAGTCATACATTTTAGTAATTTTAATGGTTTAAAAAAATATAAATGTGATATAAGGAAGTCACATGCCAAAAGAAAACTCTTACCACTAAAAAATTAACTTCTAGAATGGTGAATAAAAGGATATGGAGTAAATGCACATGAAACAAGTCTCTACAAATACATTGTAAAAAACAAGCAAAGGAGCAATGCTTTTATTGTTGTTCTTCGTCTTGAGGTCACCATGAGGCCTTCAACAATGAGCTAGGCTCATATCTCATAGTAAATTCAAAACAGCCCCTAGCACCATCAAGAAGCATACTTGCCAACCTCAAATTCTGCTGTGGCGGGTCATGACCCAACAATCAGGTAAGTGGTGGCGGGTCATATCGCATCAAGCCATCATGCATCTTTTCAAGAATTCTTTGCAGAAGTTCTGTACCATTTATTACCATATATGAAGAGGACAAGTCATTTTCTGTCAATGTGCGTGTAATGTTTTTAGTGAAATAAATCAGTTATATCTTGATTTTGTACCATTTGATGTTTTCTGTTCAGTTGAATGTGTACTTTGTCTCAAATGTTTAAGGAAAATTTAAAGCGATGTTTGCTGTTAATCTTAAAAGTTGTGTTAACTGTGTTGTGGTGGGTCATTTGCAGGTGACATTGTCATTAAAAAATGTCTTAAAATGTCTTATAATAATATGCTGCCATCAGAATTCTATCATCATAACAAAGTCAAATATGAACACTCTACCACTAATTGTGTACCTTCTTGAAGCAAGGTTAAAGTATATTTTTTTTCAAATTGTCCTCAGGGCAAGGTTAAGGTCATAATGTCTACAAATATAGTAGCCCTACAAAGGTCACATCATAAGGCAGTAACATACCAAATATGAAATCCTATCACTAAACAACTAACTTCTAGAAGCAAGGTTAAAGTTTTTTAAATATTGCCCTCTGGGCAAGGTAATGGTCAAAATGTCTACAAATATGGTACCCCTACAAAGGTTTCATTATAAGGAAGTTGCATACAAGATATGACCACCCTACCACTAAAACCCTACATTCTAGAAGCAAGGTTAAAGTTTTTTAAAATTGCCCTATGGGCAAGGTCAAGGTCAAATTGTCTACAAGTATGGAACCACACGAAAGCTCTCCCACAAGAAAGTCACATACCAAATATCAACATCCCAGCTCTTTAGGTCTCCATTCCACAGGTAAGGTTAAAGTTTTTGCTGACGACACCCATGCTGCCGACACCGATACCAGGGGTATGACAATAGCTCTCCAGACATTCCTCCCGGCGAGCTAAAACGGTCTTCTGCAGAAACCCAAATTTTCTGCAAACTCTGTAAGTGGCTCTTTTCAGTAATGCCTACTTACAGAGAATGAGGTAAGGAATTTGGAATGTTATTAACCTAATTACTTACCCAGAGTATTTGGAATTTGAAATGAGATATTCGGTGGTGTTGGTTTAATTTTAGGATTATCAATATTCAGTTCTCCCTCTCCCAGGAATGATATATGTGATTTATCTGAAAAATAAATAAAATGTTTTGAGACTAAACATGTGCAAATGAAATGCTTGATTTAATTTGAAATTTAATTTTATTCCTCATTAAACTCTTATATATTAATGTAATTTGCAGCTGTACCATGTTTTACTAAAATAAATGTTGTACTATTCCTGGTAAAATCTTACAAAACTACACCCTATAAGTGTAATATGCCATACAGCTGGATAGTGCTGTACCAGCTGATTATCACATTAAACAGACAGTCAATATAAATAATTACTGATAATAGCAAATAATATATTAAATTGTCAAGATGTTCCACACATTTAATGTACATTACAATGATTGATGTTTTATTATGGTCAAAATTATTACAAAAATAACCCAGTCTTGTCAAGCCTTGTAACTCAGAGCTCAGAAATAGAGCCTAGGCCAGATCATTGGATATGCCACTAATAGGCCATTCCTAAGGGGCTGTGAAGGGTGGTAAGGAATAGATGTATCTCCATGCAGAAACCCTCGCAAAGTAACAGTAGAATCTGTGGTTAAGAATAATTGCACATCCCTGCAAAAATTCTCGGTACTGGCCTGCTTACATGTATCTCTTAAAAGCCCACATATACTGTATTGTGCAAGAAGACGATACAAAATAAACCTTCTGTTATTCCCGAACTGCTTTATGTAGACAAACTATATTGAGCCCCTAATTGTATTTGCGAACCAATGAATCAGTGGAAGCATAAAAACTTTAAAATATTATTTTTTTTTATACTTCAGACATGAGTGACAATATCTGCCAACCTATGAATAGTTTTCCAATCAGATCCTCAATTAAGATATGTAATCAAAGTTGTCAACATGTAATGGGCTATTTCCTAAGTCATTTTTGACATCAGTTGATGACATGTAATGAATAAAACACAGATTTCATTTTGCAGTAACTGGATAAACAGAAGATTTTAGTTTACAACACGTCATAGCCATATGGTACCTCTCCAAAATATAAACAGGAGGAATATCTGATTATTTTGAAAACAATGAAAGTCTTATTATAAGTGAATATCTTCCTTCAACACAGGCATATTGTATTTACATATTTCTGAAAAGATATGTAGAGTAAATAAGATTACATGAGATTGACAATTAAATAAATTACCCAAAATTATGTCAAGGGAGACAACTACACCAAAAATGAAAGGTGACAAGAGATAAATCCTTTTCATAAAATATAACTTGTATTATATCATATTTTAAATAAATATAACTGAAATATCAAACAAATAAATTTTATTACTAACAGCATATTATTTGAATACAAATACCAAATTCATCAATCCTAGAATTGATGGTAATACATGCAGTTATGTAAAGCAGAGGCTATACACAGATATTCATTACTGTCCAAAAAAAAAGATTGTAACTTCTACTGTAATCAAACAATTTACCTCTTTTGATTGAAAAACAAGAAAGAAATTTGCATTTATACCAAGTTCAATTTCACTTTTTGTTGATATACAGAATACTCAATAATTGTAGTTTAAAAATGGCAACAAAATATATGGCTGCAAGCAGGGATTCTTCTTTGACAATGTTAAGCAGATAGCATATCTGACAATCAAATTTGACCAACCAGATCATATATCTTACTAAAGCATAATTATCTGGCTAAAGCATATTGCATGTAAATGTACATGAAAATGCAATATCCAAAACCTTAAAATCATATTAATGGAAATCTTTAATTTCTTAGACATATAATCATGCTGGACATAATTAACTATAAGGCATGGCATAATGCTCGAACAGATATTTCTGAGATATGGGACCATTATGGAGTATAGATGTTTATGAGATATGGAATTACCGGTATGCTGGAACATAAATATCTCTGGCATAGTGAATCATGTTGTAACATATATATTCCTAAGAAATGTAATCAAAGAATCAAGCTTGTACATATATCTGAGTTATGTAATCATGCTGGAACAATTTCAAAAGGAATCATGCTGGAACACAGACATTTCAGAGATTGGTAATCATGTTGCAACAATTGAGAAAAAGAATCATGCTGGAACACAGATATCTCCATGGTATGGAATCATACTGGAACATAGATATCTCCAAGATATGGAATCATGCTGGAACATAGATGTTCTGAAATGTAGAATCATGCTGGGACAGAATTTCTGAGATATGGAATCATGCTTGACCTTAGATTTTTGAGATATTGGATCATGCTGGAACATTGATATTTTGAGATATGGAATTATGCTGGACGCAAATATTTATGCTGAAAAAGACATTTCTGAGATACCTAATCATGCAGGGAAACAGATATTTTTGAGAAGTGAATCATGCTTGGAAACCAATATTTCAGAAAAGTGAATCATGCTTGGAAACTGATATTTCAGACAAATGGATCCATGCTGGAACAAATATTTTGGAGATACTTTATCATGCTGGACAAGATATTTCCATGATATGTAATCATACAGTTATACTGAGAAATGGAATCATGCTAGAACAGATATGTATGAAATATACAGTGTCATGCTGGAACAAAGGTACCTGGAAAACAAACCATGCTGAGAAGTTAAAGCTTACATACTTGTTTTACCTTTAATACACATTTTCCTCCTGACGAGGTTCAGTACGGTGAGATTAGACGCTGAGAAGATACTGATATTTAACTGCATATTGACTCGTACTTCCCCACTTAGTATTCCTGTACATGGGAATTCTACTTTGAAAACTGAAAAATACAAGTTAAATTTAATATAGAATATTATTTGCTACCAACTGAAACACAATGATATTCTTTTAATTCAGACCATAATTCCAATTGCTAATGCAATGTCCAATTTCATTGGTCAATGTCATGAACAACAAAGAAGTTATTTCTCCATAAACTCTTCTTGTCCATTAATACGCTCCGAGGAAGAATAGTGCAGTTTATGGTAATGTCAAGTTCTGTGAAAACATTGTTTTTAATTCAAATGATTGGAATTAGAAGAAATAAGTGTTGATCGTATTGCAAGGCAATACCAAGTCCCCTACCGGTAGAACAAAGCTTTATTACACAAGCAAAAATGGTAAAATATGTTTTCTAAGTCCAAGGCCCATAACTCTGTCAAAGATCAGTGGACCAGAACCACATTTAAACTTGATCTGTAACTCATTAAGTTAGACTCACATTCAAAATATCACATCAATACCTGCAACAATTTAGAAAAAAAGCCCGGAAAACTGATATTTCACTGAAATTTTCTAAGTCCAAGGCCAATAACTCTGTCAAAATTCAGTGGACCGGAACCAAAGTTAAACTTGATCTGTAACTCATTAAGGTAGACCAACTATACAAAATATCAGATCAATACCTGCAACAGTTTAGAAAACTAGAGGCTCAGACACTGAGCCTGAATCGCTCACCTGACAAAATGCTGAAGCAGGGTTTTCGATGTTCTGCATGGTGGCCATGTTTTTTACGTGAATTTCCCATAGGGCCAAAATAAACTATGTTCTGTGCTGGCGGCCATGTTTTTTTTGGATCTGAATGAAATGACCAATCTTTGATAAGGAACATCAGTTTATCATACCTGTAAAGCTTGGATGAATTTGCGTCAGCGGTTTCAGAGCAGAAGAAGAAAATGAGAATTTTCCCATAGGGTCCAATGTTAAACCTAAATTCCGTGCTGGCGGCCATGTTTTTTGTCGGATCGGAACGAAATGAGCAATCTTTGTAAAGGACCTTCCATACATCATTCCTGTAAAGTTTGGTTGAATTTGCTTCAGTAGTTTCAGAGGAGAAGATGAAAATGTGAAAAGTTTAACGGACGGACGACGGACGGACGACGGACGACAGACGACGGACGCCAAGTGATGGCAATAGCTCACACTGACCCTTTGGGTCAGGTGAGCTAAAAAAACAAAACGGAAAACTGTCATTTTACTAAAATTTTAGAAGTCCAAGGCCAATACTCTGTCAAAATTCAGTGGACCGGAACCAAACCTGAACTTGATCTGTAACTCATTAGGGTAGACTCACATACAAAATATCATATCAATACCTTCAACAGTTTAGAAACTAAAGGCTCAGAGACTGAGCCTGTATCGCTCACCTGACAAAATGCTACTATGCCATACATGACCAAATATTATGTTTTTTACCAATCGGTTCTAATGTATAGCTATGTCATCCACTGGTACCTATTGAAATGAGTAATTTTTGCAAGGGACCTTCTATACATTTACTTCAACTTGCTTTTTGGTTGAATTTGCTTCAGTGGTTTCAGAAGAGAAGACCAAAATGTGATTTTCCCTTAGGATCCAATTTTAAACTATGTTCGCCCCTGGTGGCCATGTTTTTTTTATCAAATCGGAACAAAATGAATAATCTTTGTTGTGGACCTTTAGTACATCATTCCTGTAAAGTTTGATTGAATTTGCTTCAATGGTTTCAGACAAATTTTTTCAGATAGGGTCCAATGTTAAACATAAGTTCCAAGCTGGAGGCCATGTTTTTTATCGGATCGGAATGAAATGAGTAATCTTTGTAAAGGACCTTTAGTACATCATTCCTGTAAAGTTTTATTGAATTTGCTCCAGTAGTTTCAGAGGAGAAGATGCAAATGTGATTTTTCCCATAGGGTCCAATGTTAAACCTAAGTTCTGTGCTGGCGGCCATCTTTTTTATTGGATCGGAACAAACTGAGCAGTCGTAGTTAAGGACCTTTAGTTAATCATTCCTCTTAAGTTTGCTTGAATTTGCTTCAGTGGTTTCAGAGGAGAAGATAAAAATGTGATTTTCCCATAGGGTCCAATGTTAAACTAAGTACGGTGCCGGCAGCCATCTTTTTTATCGAATCTGAACGAAATAACCAATCTTTGTTATGGACCTTTAGTACATCATTTCTGTAAAGTTTAATTGAATTTGCTTCAATGGTTTAGAGGAGAAGATGAAAATGTGACTTTTCCCATAGGGTCCAATGTTAAACCTAAGTTCCATGCTGGCGGCCATGTTTTTTATCGGATCGGAATGAAATGAGCAATCTTAGTGGAGGACCTTTAGTACATCATTCCTGTAAAGTTTGGTTGAATTTGCTTCAGTTGTTTCAGAGGAGAAGATGAAAATGTGAAAAGTTAACTGACCGACGGACGACAGATGACGAACGTCAAGTGATGGCAAAAGCTCACACTGACCCTTTTGGGTCAGGTGAGCTAAAAAAGTGTGGAAAACTGACATTTTACAAAAATTTTCTAAGTCCAAGGCCCATAACTCTGTCAAAAATCAGTGGACCGGAACCAAACCTGAACTTGATCTGTAACTCATTAAGGTAGACTCACATACAAAATATCAGATCAATACCTTCAACAGTTTAGAAAAAAAGTGCGGAAAACTGACATTTTACTAAAATTTTCAAAGTCCAAGGCCCATAACTCTGTCAAAAATCAGTGGACCGGAACCAAACCTAAACTTGATCTGTAACTCATTAAGGTAGACTCACATACAAAATATCAGATCAATATCTGCAATGGTTTAGAAAAAAGTGCGGAAAACTGATGTGGGACTGAGAGACGGACAGACAGACGGACAGAGTGCTAAACCTAAAGTCCCCTTCGGCTATCGCCGGTAGGGGACTAAAGGGGACTAATAAAAGTAATTTTGGAGGAATTTGTGTTAAAGCAGCCTTTCACTCACAATCTTTACATAAAGTCCTTTTCAGTTTGTGAGTGAGTCCGCCACGTTAACACATCCATAAACTCCTCCTAATTACTTTTTGTCCTATTTAACTTTTGTGACACTTTTATTTTGTGAAAAATTTCATATACATATAACCACAGTTTCAGAAACTCATCATTTTAGAAAAACCTGAATCAGTAAACCCACTTCAACCTGATTATGAGACTGATATCCAAAGTCATACTAGCAATTGCGACAGGTGTAGGGATTTAATTTCTGCCTTTTTTTATATTTTGAGGAAATAATTTTGATAACAAATATATTATAAGTGACTATCTATAACACAAATGACTATGTTCATTTCTGAAACAAATTCATGAGTTAACTAAGATATATTTCTATATGGCAATATTTAATGAGCACTTCATTTTTTACCAGCGAATTTAGACAACACTGATTTAAGACTGTCATCCCTTGGCAAGATATCTCTGATGTTCAAATTCACACATCTGGTACAATATTTTTTATTATTATCGTTACTGTATTAATTTTCATTTCTAATTAGTTGACTATATTATTTTTCTGTTATCCTGGAGATATTACATAATGCAATTACAGTAATAAACAATAATTATTGCAAATTTATCAAAATATGGTGACAAATCAAAAGATGTAAGAAGTAGAACTTGAACAAACATATTTTATATAGAGTTTATTTCTTTTGATAAGAGGCATACTCATTGTTTTGAAAGAAAGTAAATTGAGGCTGACATGTGTTTTCCTGACCTTTTTACACCTGTAAAACATGCATGGCAGCCATATTTGTTAGCATTTTCTCTTAAGACTAATAAATAAAATAAGTGCTGAATCTTTATCACCTGAAACATATTGACAATATGTATTAATTTGTCACCTCCACCTCACTACAGTTCTTTGTGGTTTTTAAATACACCACAACATCTTTTGACTCAAAGAAACAATTGCAAAAACATGCATAAATCATGAATGATGATACATGCGTCTACTACAATGTAAGTTGGTGCATTCACATACTATTTGGGAGGTCTTCAGAAGCTTGCCCTTGAGTGATGCTTTCCAAGTGCTTTTGAAACTTGCTCTGGAGTACGACTAAAAAAGTGTATTCTGGAATGTGGTGTCATGTATATGCACTAGAAGTCTAAAAGGTGATGCTTTTTACATGTTTTGGGCTGTTTCAAAAGCTGGAAATTGGCAAACATTGTGACGTGGAAAGTGTGAAATTTTGCAATGACTTTTTGCTAGTTGTGAAATCTTGCAATGATTTTGCTCGTTGTGAAATTCTGCATTGACTTTTTGCTAGTTGTGAAATTTTGCAATATCTTTGTCCTAGTTCTGAATTTTGTAGTGACTTTGTTCTAGTTGTGAAACTTTGTAGTGAATTACCTCCCGGTAGTTGTGAAATTCTGCAGCTATTTTTTGTTAGTTGTGATATTTTACATTGACTATTTACTAGTTGGACATTTTACAATATCTTTGTCTGAGTTGTGAAATTTTGTAGTGCCTTTGTTCTAGTTGTGAAACTTTGCAGTGAATCTGTGGTAGATACTGAAATTTTATAGTTGAATTTTACTATCAGTGGAAGTTTGCAATTACTTAGTGCTATTTGTTAAATTTTCGAGAGGATTTGTTCAAGTTGTGAAATTCTGCAATATGACTTTGTGATTGTTGCGAAATTTTTCAATGATATTTGGTAGTTGTGAAATCTTGCAATGACTTTTTGATAGTTGGAAAATTTTGCAATAACTTTTTGCTACAAGTCAAATTTTGAACTGACTTTTTGGTTATTAGGAAAATTTGCAAAGACCTCTTGCTATTTTTCAATTTTTCGCTGACCGTTTGTTAGTTATGAAATTTCACATTGACTGCCAGATGTGAAATTTTGCTTTTTGCGAAATATTTGTAGTGTAATTTCTGCAAGTTAGCTATCCAGAAACACAAGGTTGCATGCATTGTAGTGTTGTATTATTTCATACATTAAAAAAGTGAAAATGGCTAAGTTCCGCCAAACAGAAGTTGATATCATAAGGTGACCAAAATTGCTTAAGACACATTCCCCCTACATATAGAGTCAAGTACCAAATTTGAAATAAATCAGCCCAGCAGTAGCTGAGAAAAAAGTGACGACAATTTTCACCATGTTCAATGAAGGGAAAAATGGAAAAATGGTTAAGTCCTGTCAAACAAGAAGTTGATATCATAGGGTGACTAAAATCGCATATTTCACATTCCTGCTATACATTTGTATAAAGTCAAATGCCAAATTTGAAATAAATCGGCCAAGCAGTAGCTGAATAAAGGGCTACGCCGAGCGCAGCATGATACGACCGCAGCCTGTCGAACACTGAAATTTGAACAAGTGTAAAATAAAATTAATGTGGACACAGTAATTTGCTGGACACAATAAGGACCTTGTCACAGAAATTAACTGGACACAAACTGGTGAAAATGAAAAAAGCTCTTTTAATCCCTTACTACTAGGATATTGTAAGAGCTAGGAAATTCTGTTGACTACCATCAAGAGAAATCCAAAGAATAAAACTCATGTTGAAATCCAATGAAAAATAAAGATTTCACATGTTTTGAAGTATTGCAATTTGGCCCCTTTGAACCATTATAGCTTAGAAACTGAAGAACAACGTAAAATATACTGCCATATCACTGAAAGCTTAAAAAGAGAACAATCCAAAGATAAAAATCCCATCAAAATCTAATGAAAAATAGACTTCACATATTTCTAATGATTGCAATTTTGACCTCTTTGACCACTTATAGCTCGGAAACAGTAAGAGCTACCTCAAATCTGTTGACATAACCCTGAAAGCTTACATTGAGAGGAATCCAAAGAAAAAAATCCCATCAAAATCTGACGTAAAATAAAGATTTTACATATTTCTAAAAATAGCAATTTTGGCCCTTTTGACCCCTAATAGCTCGGAAACGGTAAGAGCTACGCCAAATCTGTCGTCATACCTCTTAAAGCCTACAATGAGAGGAATCTAAGAAAAAATCCCATTGAAATTGGAAGAAAAATAAAAATTTAAGGAAATCTGCATGTTTGCAATTTTTGCCCCATTGGGCCCCTGGAAGCTTGGAAAAGGAACAAGTTATTAAAAATCTAATGGTGCAGCGCTATGTTAATTTTTCATAAGGAATCCACTGCAAAAAACTGCATCAAAATCGGACTAAAAATAAAAAAATTAAATTTTTGAAATTTGCCCCCTTTGGGCCCCATTTATCTCATGAA
>MJUU01030541.1:46395-63141 GCA_002080025.1 Modiolus philippinarum
GACAGCACCATACCATTATACGACCGCAAAAATTTTTGCGGTCGTATAAAAAAGTGTGAGAAAAATTTTCACTATGTTCAATAAAGGGAAAATAGCTAAGTCCCACCAAACAGTAAGTTGATATCATAGGGTATACAAAATGGCATATGACACATTCCAACTATTTATAAAGTTAAACACCAAATTCAAAATAAATCAGCCCAACAGTAGCTGAGAAAAGTAAGACAACTTGGGTAGGATGGAAGGAGGGAGGGACGGACATATAGGTATTCCAATATACCAGCCTCTCGGGAGTGGGGTATAATTTCATTGGCATTTAATATCCATAACCAAGAATACACATTTCCTGCAACTTGCATTGAGTGTTTTTGCATGTGAGCTCTCATGTTTGTAGTTTGTCGAATAGATTTCTCTTTGTGGTCCCTCCCTCTGAATATGCTTCAGACTTTTGTTGTCACTTTTATAAAACAACACTGAAACACAATATTACTGTAGAACCTACCAGATAGTGTGTTTGGTACACTTCCTTCTTTTGATATATTTGCCCGAGGTTCTGACATAGCTCTTGAATTGGAAACATTAAATCTCAAGTTATATAACATCTGAAATAAATAACATGTATCTTATTATTATACTTATATATAAAACTGTCAAATAACACTCATTATTATATCTCACTATGTATTTTCTATACAAATTGTTTATTAAATAAATTCACATTTTTTCCCCACTTGTCACAAACAGACTTTTCATTACTAGACTATTTAATAGTTTCAATGACTATTTACCGGTGCTGAACTATTTACTGGTCAGTTAACAGTTCAACAAACTATTTACTGAAAACATCATATTGATACCATTGTTGTTCCATTTCGGTACAATAAAACACTTATTTACTGGCTATTTGAACTAGAGGCTCAGAGACTGAGCCTGTATCGCTCACCTGACAAAATACTTCTCTGCCATGCATGACCAAAAATCATGTTTTTTACCAATGGAGGTCTAATGTTTAGCTATGTTCTCTATTAGCACCTGTGTTTTTTGTCCTATTGAAATGAGTAAACTTTGCAAAGGACCTTCTACTCATCATTCCAAACAGTTTCAGAGAAGATGATGAAAATGTGATTTTTCCAATACAGTCCAATATAAAGTAAAACGTACATTCTGTGCTGGCTGCCATGTTTTTTGTCAAATAAGAACAAAATGAGCAAGCTTTGTAAAGGATCTTTAGTACATCAGTTCTATAAAGTTGGATTAAATATTGCTACAGCGGTTTCAGGGGAGAAGATGAAAATGTGATTTTTCCATAATATCCAATTTTAAACTATGTTCCTTGCTGGTAGCCATGTTTTTCATCTGATCAGAATGGAATGAGCAAGTTTTGTAAAGGACCTTTAGTACATCATCCCTGTAAAGTTTGGTTGAATTTGCTTAAGAGGTTTTAAAGGAGAAGATGAAAATGTGATTTTCCCATAGGGTCCAATGTTAAACTTTGTTCCATGCTGGCAGCCATGTTTTTTATCAGATCTGAACAAACGAGCAATCTTTGTTCAGGACCTTCCATTCATCATTTCTGTAAAGTTTGTTGAATTTGCTTCAGCCATTTCAGTGGAGAAAATGAAAATTTGATTCTTCTAAGAGAGTCCAATGTTAAACTAAGTTCCATGCTGGCAGCCATGTTTTTATCAGATCGGAACAAAATGAGCAAGCTTTAAAAAGGACCTTTAGTTAATCATTCCTGTCAAGTTTGGTTGAATTTGCTGCAGCCGTTTCAGAGGAGAAGATGAAATAAGATTTTCCCATAGGTTCCAATGTTAAACTATGTTCTGTTCTGGTGGCCATGTTTTTTATAGGATCGGAACTAAATGAGCAATCTTAATGGAGGACCTTTAGTACATCATTCCTGTAAAGTTTGGTTGAATTTGTTTCAGCTGTTTCAAAGGAGAAGATGAAAATGTGATTTTCTAACACGGTACCAATGTTAAATTATGTTCCGTGCTGGAGGCCATGTTTTTTAGGGATCCGAACGAAATGAGCAATCTTTGTAAAGGACCTTCCATTCATCATTCCTATAAAGTTTGGTTGAATTTGCTTTAGCTGTTTCAGAGGAGAAGATGAAAATGTGATTTTCCCATAGGGTCCAATGTTAAACTATGTTCCGTGCTGGCGGCCATGCTTTTTATCGGATCGGAACAAAATGAGCAATCTCAGTGAAGGACCTGAAGTACATCATTCCTGTTTTGTTGAATTTGCTTCAGTGGTTCCAGAGGAAAAGATGAAAATGTGATTTTTCCCATAGGGTCCAATGTTACACCTAAGTTCCAAACTGGCGGCCATGTTTAATATTGGATCGGAACAAAATGAGCATTCTTTGTGAAGGACCTCTAGTACATCATTCCTGCACAGTGTTGTTGAATTTGCTTCAGTGGTTTCAGAAGAAAAGATGAAAATGTGATTTTTCCCATAGGGTCAAATGTTTAAACCTAAGTTATGCGCTGGCAGCCATGTTTTTTATAGGATTGGCTCAAAATGACAATTCTTAGTGTAGGACCTCTAGTACATCATTCCTGTAAAGTTTTGTTGAATTTGCTTCAGCGGTTTCAGAGGGAAAGATGAAAAATGTGATTTTTCCCATAGGGTCCAATGTCAAACATAAGTTCCGCGCTGTCTGTCATGTTTTTTATCGGATCGGAACGAAATGAGCAATCTTTGTAAAGGACCTTTAGTACATCATTCCTGTAAAGTTTGGTTGAATTTGCTTCAATGGTTTCAGAGGAGAAGACAATTCTAAGTTGCAAAACTAATGTCTAATCCATTTGTTTATTTTGAACAATAAAATATGTTTAAAGTAGAGGAGAAGACGAAAATGTGAAAAGTTTAACAGAAGAATGACGGACCCATGGACGACGGACGCCAAGATGGCAAAAGCTCACACTGACCCTTCGGGTCAGGTGAGCTAAAAATTGAAAGTTTATGGTTTCCCTCAACATTAACTATCTCCTTCTGCTTCACATCTGGAAATAGTTGTGTGACTCGAGACGCCATAGGTCTGCTTTCTCTTTAGGAGCACCTGATGCTTCAAATTCAGTATCAAAAGAGTTAGACTGACGTGACATACAGAGCACAGGGATGTAAATACAGACATCACTAACCATGGAAGCCAATTGGCCAGTTAAAAATCGAGTATAATAAGAGAACTTTGCACTATCCTGTTTATTTGTTTTAGAATTGTCCATTATTTTTTAGTTTTTCTTTGTAACATTGCTACATTTCTGTGTTGACTTATCTGAATCAGGCCCTTCATTTTACAATGATTGGATAGTGTGCTTAAGAAAGATCAAAGATTTTCGTACATAGTGCTTTTTTCACACAGATGTGTTATACAAAATAAGAGCCCCCCTTTTCAAATTTTCTTCTACCCTGACCACTCAATACGAGGAATATGGTAAGATATCTTGATATGATCATACATACATATGGTTTTAAAGTTAGTCATGATCAAAACTTCACACTGCTCTACCCATTTTTAGAACTGAATTAACTTACAGGTGGATTTTGACGAAGACTCTGCCAAGCAAAATAAATTTCTTGGATATCGTAGTTAATTGGCATCTCGAAGGACAATGCATAATTGTTGATGATTCCATTTCTAACATAGTATAATTCTGCAGACTTTATACCTACAATACATAAATAAAATTTGAGTCCCAATACACTTGTAAAAATTATCAAGGTCTTACCTCAAATAATACACATGTAAAATAAGCTTCCACTTATATAAAATGTTCAAATGTCAAGTTTTAAATAGGTAGGCAGTGGCAGAATAAGGGGCCCCCTTAGTAGAAAGTCTAGATCCACCACTGATAGGCCAAGGTCACAAGGTCAAGTATCTTGGTACTGACTGACAGGTCTTTCTACAATTATATACTTATGAGCAAGAAAGCCATATGACTCAAAATTCAAAAGTTATACCCTACATGAAAGTTGTTTTTTTTTTGTACACAAACAGAGACGGACCAAATACTATACATGAATATTTGATTCCCAGAGGGGCATGAAACATAGTGATGTTCCTTAAAGTCATAACACCAGTTAAGGGCCCTTGATTGCGTAATTCGATGTACTTGGTTTTAACCAGCACTATACACTTACTACGTGGAAACAGACAGCTAACATAAGTATGTTTTTATAAGGTGTTGTCAGTCTGTAGTTCTGGACACTTTATCAATCTTATGTAAGAAAGACACTCTCTGACCCTCATTACTATATTTTAACTTTCTATGACATATTTATAAACATAACATAACTGCCAAAACATTGATTAGTACTTTTTTGGCAGATTTATTTATATGAATGATTTTCTGTCACATAGATATGCATTTCGAATGCATTTTATATATTTCAAAAGGATTTTACATAACTCACAGCACTTACAGCAAATTTTACAGTGCACTTTTTGGTAATAGATGAGAGGGTTGACAGGGCTTAGTGAGATTGGGAGAAAGGAGAGAGAATGTGGGAGAAAGGAGAAAAGGGGCAGGAGAAAGGGGTCCAGGAAGGAAGAAGGGAAGAAGAAAATGAAAGAGACTGGGGAAAGCTGGGGTGGGAGAAAGAAGAGAGAGTTTGGTAGAAAGGAGCAATGGTGCGGGAGAAAGGAGAAAGACACCCCTTTGTCCAATCCCTCCTAGATCAATGTAGGTATAAATGAGTGGACTACATATAAAATCAGAGTCAAAAAGTGAGCATTAGCTCAGTATCATAGAGTAACTAATTGTCACTAGAATAGGAAGGTTCGCGAACCTCATTAGTGATGTCACAAAATCTAATTTACATATGCAAATTAGCATTTTTGGTTGGCAAAGTCGTAGTGAGACCACTATTTAACATTGTAAATGAATTTTTGATCTTTTGTAACTTTTTTATTATGCATCCGATTTTGGGTCTTTAAAATGCGTATTAAACTTCAAGATTTTCATATTTTTTCTGCCGATTTACTTTTTTGAAATTTCCTTCAGAAATTTTTTTATGTGGTTTTAAACTAGAGGCTCACATGAGCCTGTATCGCTCACTGGTTTTATTCATTGTCACCAATATACCACCCATTCATACTATAAATCAGTTCACCAGATGTTACATTTTCATTCTTGGATGAGGTACAAACTAAAAATCACAAACTTTGGAAGGGATCACCCAAAGACAATTGTTACCAAGTTTGGTTCCAATTGGCTCAGTAGGTTCAGAGGAGAAGACATTTGAATGCATTTCCCATAGAGTCCCTATGTTAAACTATGTTCCCTGCTGGCGGCTATCTTGAATGAGGTATGAACATAAAAATCACAAACTTTGAAGGGAAACATCTAAAGACTATTGTAACCAAGTTTGATTTCAATTGGCTCAGTGGGTTCAGAGGAGAAGATATTTGAATGCCTTTCCCATAGGGTCCCTATGTTAAACTGTGCTCCATGCTGGCAGCCATCTTGGATGAGGTACGAACGTAAAAATCACAAACTTTAAAGGGGACCACCCAGGGACTATTGTGACCAAGTTTGGTTCAGTTTGACTTGGTAGTTTTAGAGAAGAAGATCTTTGAATACATTTCCCATAGGGTCCTATGTTAAACTATGACCAGTGCTGGCGACCATCTTGGAAGAAGTACATACATAAAAATCACAAACTTTAAAGGGGACCATCCAAAGACTACTGTGACAAAATTTGGTCCCCATTGGCTCAGTGGTTTCAGAGGAGAAGATCTTTGAATGCATTTCCCACTGGGTCCTATGTTAAACTATCTTCTCCGCTGGCAGCCATCTTGGATGAGATGCAAACCTGCTGGACATATGTAGAAATTGTAGTTCTGGAAAACCTCAACACTTTTGCAATTCACATTTAACCTTTATCTCAAACAGTTTTTGAAATGAAAGTAAAAACATTAAAAAATTGTGAAAATTCAAAGAAAAAGTGGCAATAACTCCTATGTGGGTTGTCAGATTTTCTTCAAAATTGCAGGACATGTAGATCTTACTATGCTGACCATTTTTGTTATTAAACTTTACTTCTATCTTCTACCATTTCCAACATATAAGACTAAAAGTAATGAAAAACTGAAATTTTTATGGAAAGGGGGCAATAACTCCAAGACGGGTAAATTGATATTCTTCAAAATTGCAGGCAAGGTAGATCTCATCATGCTGATCATTTTTACACCTGTCAGAATTTAGATATCTGTAATGGTTTTCGAGTAATTTGCAAAAAAACGGCAATTTACCCCTATGTTCTATTTTTAGTAACAGCAGCCATGTTGTTTGGTCAACAGTCATAAAAATCACAAACTTGAAAGAGCATACCCTGGTGATGATTCAAGTTTGGTTAGTATTGGCCCAGTAGTTTCAGAGGAGAAGATCTTTGAATAAAAGTTAAGGGATGGACGGACGACGGACAGACGGACGGACGATAGATGCCGAATGATGGCAAAAGCCCACATGGCTTATGGCCAGGTGAGCTAAAAATGTCAAAATTGACGAAATTTGTATACTTTACAAAAACGCTAATTATATGGATTTTGAAAATAAATACATTAAAAAAATTAACACCCTGTAAAAGTGTAAACATTCCAAGTGTGTTGATACAATACAGGTGTGGACACAGTACAAGTGTGGACACTACACAAGTATAGACTCCATCATATCATCAAGATATCAACAGAACGTAACACCTGAAAGCAATAATCTGACCTTTAAGACAAAGGTCAAGGTCAAAGGTCACCAATCATGGTTCATGACACATTGTCTTCAAATGACATAACAGTTATAGCCCGGACACGACTTGTCATTTGAACCTGAAGACAAAGGTCAAGGTCAAAGGTCACCAATCATGGTTCATGACACATCGTCTTGAAGTGAACTATCTACATGCAAAATATCAAAAGCCTACCTCAAAAGACATAACAGTGATAGCCCGGACACGACTTGTCATTAGAAAAGCAAAAATCTGACCTTGACGACAAAGGTCAAGTTCAAAGGTCACCAATCATTGTTCATGACACATTGTCTTGAAGTGATCTATCTACATGCAAAATATGAAAAGCCTATCTCAAAAGACAAAAAAGTAATAGCCCGACACAACTTTGTTACAGACGGACAGACGCACGGACGGATGGACGGACGGACAGAGCGATTACTATAGGGTGTCCGCCACTATGTGGCGAGGCCCTAATTATCTAGATATCTCAATTAACAATTTCGTACGAGTGAATTGAAAATGACATTTTTATGACCCTTTTCAATTATCGCTATTTCTTGCCAACCAAATTTACCTTTTCGAGTCTATGACATCACGGCGAACCTTCCTATAGCCTTTGATTGTAAAATTGCCCGATACAAGTCAAAATCAATGTGGTATAGGACCCAGGCAAAGAAACAATTACATCCACACTAAATATAGTACAGAGAGAATAGGGCCAAACATCTCTTTTTTTGGGGGGGGATTGTTTACTCCAACACTTCTAAACAAGCTGTCCACATTTTTGTATATTTTGCCTACTTGCTTTCTCATTCTTTGTCAAGTTTTTATTCTCAAAATCTTTACTATTCAGGCTCAGTATTGACCCAGATAAACCTAAGCTTAATTTTGTCTCACTTTATATTGTATAATTTTTTTCATATGACATTAAGACAAAGACATGTATAAAATTAGGGTAGTAACCAAATTATGGAACAGAATTGTCAAAAAGGCAGAAAAACAAAGCACTTGCAAAACCACCACAAAATTGTAGACTGAAATGGTCCTGACTTGGTACAGGGATTTCAAAAGAAATGGTGGGTTTAAACTGTTTCATGCTCCGTGGTACTGTCCAGTGGCAACTCAACAGCAATTGCCATTGAAAGCAGTTTATAATGCATTTCCACAAAATGTTACATTTCAATGCACTGCACGAAAGCATGTGATGATTTCTACAACATGTTGTAGTACAGTGTAATGATGATGTTATAAAAGTAACATATGTTTCAATACAAAACTTAATTCAGATGATGAGATGTAATATCTACTGAATACACTGCAATAAAATAAATTGCTGATATCTTCTTTCATCAATGGCATAACTTCTGCATATTTCATACTTGCAATAAAATAAATTGTTGAATTATAATGTGTTTTATTAACTCAAATAATAATGGTTTGGTTGAAGAAATACGGATATTGAGTATACGAGACAAAAACCCTAGTTGATAAAGGGCAATCTGCTACAAGTTGTCAAAGCCTTTGGCAAAGCCACAAAGGGATTTTCTATGATTATCTCACAAAAGGTCTATAAACAATTAGCCCTCCTATTAAGCCACACAATATGACTTAACAGTAGATCCCCTCCCCCTTCAATTTTCGTGAAAAATACCGGTATACAAGTTGAAGATATATCTTTCCTTCAAATCTTCAAAAGCAACCATATTCGGTCATTTACATCTTCAAATGGTGTAAGATTTTATGACAATATATGAGCCATTAAGGAAGACATGTACAGACAAGGTACAATAAACAGACAGATGGACTGACAAAAGGACAGACAGGGTGATTCTAATTATCATGCATGGAACTACCACAGTACTGGTCTTCAAAAACTTAATAATTTGCAAGTCAAGCATACCTTGATGTTACTTTGACTCAGTGAGGAATTTAGCACTCAGATTTAACTCATATTCTGGCCACCATGTTTTCTTGCAGCAAGTATTTAAATGGATGCTACTTGAAAACACTTCATTATATATTCTTGGGGTAAAATATGATACAATGAACAAGATCTTCAAACAGATAAAAATACAACAATAATTACGGAGAAATATTGTACAAATAATTAAGTTAATAGCTTACATAATGAAACACTTTATCATTCGGTACATTCTAGAACAGTGCACGCGTGTCAACTTATTATATAATGTCTCGTAAATAAAATGCAGTATTGTGATTCCTCAGATACGCCAGAATGTGCAAGAAATAATTCTAATAAATCAAACTTAATATCGGTGAACAAATCAAAACAGTTTGGGGGAAAATGTATGTTACCAACATAATTATTATTAACAAAATCATTATTTTCTGTAAGTGGCTATTTTTTTCTAAATTTACAAAAGTGGTAGAATTTTTTTGTCCATGATTTCTTAAAAACAAGTACTTCCTACAAAATTTGACAGATGTTTACAGAAATTCTCCATTAGTACATGATAATCTTGTTATGTTCTTACTTCAATGTTTTAAGAAACATTTTGGCTCACTTTGGAACTTTTTTTTACTCAAGTGTTCTATTATTTACAATCATCATTTGCAATTAGTTTAATTAATACCCCATAATTCATTAAAAAAGCCTTGTTTCATGATTGTTTTTTACATTTTAATGTTTTGGAGAGTGTATGCTAAGTAAAATTTTGGCTTCCAAACAAGTCAATTATAACAGTGATTACTAGCAGGTTTTTCCATTCATTCTGATTTAAATTTTCAGAAATTTTCAACTTTTGTGAAATATCTAGTATTCCATTTCACCTGTTATAGTAAAATCCAATGGACATCACATTAATTTTGCTTAAACCAAGGCTTATTGCAGAACTTTCTATGAGTTGTGCGATACTGTAAGAAATTTTTGCTGTATTGGCAATCAAGAAAAATCTGTGAAAATTTACCCACATGAATACTTGTCAAAAAATCAATGACATTGACGAATATTGAAAGGTCTAGTGTGAAAATAACCCCATAGTGAAATGTTTGTCAAACAAAATTGTGAGCATAACATTCCACAAAACTTTCCAGGTTTACAGCATAACTCATTGTGGAGGGTTCTGATATCTACTGACGATTTGTTGACTGTAAATAAATTGGATTAAACTCCATATCTTTTCATTTTTCTTAGAAAAAAACAAATATAAATATTGTGAATATTTCTATAAATAAAGATAAATTGATTTACAAATAAAGTCTTACTCTTCCATAATTGAGGAACAATTTTAAATAAATATCTATTAACAATTCAAAACAATTGTAACTGTTTCTGTAATTTCCAAATATGCTTATATACACAATGTTTACATTTTCTTTCTTTTACATTATTGGATTTTTTTTTATGTTTGTGACTATATATGAACCATTTTGTGTGTGGCCTACGCACGGGTTGGGGTGGGGGTGGGTTGTTGGTCACTTCCTATATAGAGGTATATACAGACGTGCCGCTGGAATGGGCCTGTTTTTTGCAGTTGTCAACTATATGAATGGGTAGTAATTTTTGAGTATATAAATGGGTCGTAAATTAACCCCAAATGGCCAGAATCTCTACTGGTTGCTGTAATTAATCAAGTATTTATCATTATTTGATGTTTAAGAACATTCCTGTTATGAAATAATGGTTTTCTTACTCCAATTAAACATTTTTACTTAATGTTGGGTTGGTTATTTTTGAAATTTACTATATGAATGGGTCAATGTTTTCATGAGGGAACTATATGAAAGGGGGGTATTTTTAAAATGCCAGCGGCAGGCCTGTATGAATTCCACCTGAAGTGACCCCCCCGTTGGCCTACGGTACCCATAACAAATGAAAAGTCATGCAATACTGATTTTGGATCTCCATTATTAAGAAATCAATGATTTAATGGTTTTTGGTTATTGTTTTATCTGGTTATCTTTTTGTTACACCTAACATCATAAAAACTCTAAATCATTTTTAATTAATAATTTCTAATAAATCTGACAATGCAACCCATTACACATTATATATTTTTCAATACACAATAAATATTTTATCTATATATAGGTAGATAAATACTACAGTACCCTCATATATAAAGAGGTTCCGCATTAAACAAAGAATTTTGGTCTAAGTACAACACCTGAACCTTATCTAAAGAGTTATTTAACCTGAACCAAACATGTGCCCAAAATAATTTTATTAAGAATAGTGATTGTTTCAACATTGCAGATGTTCATTGTGTAGATAATGCAGAGCATGTTCCCCACTTAGAAAACTACTATCAAACAACAGGAGAATTAGTTTAATGCAGTCATTTTGTGCAAAAAAAAATTCCAAGCAGTACAAAAGACTTATGCAACCTACTGTATCACATAATTCTGTAAAGAAAGGAGGTCTGTTTCTGGGTTCAGGTTCAATTGACTTTCTATTCTGTATCATATCAACAATTATTTAGAAGAGAGTTATGACATGTTTCATTTTCAGTAAAAAGCGACAGGAACAGAAAGAAAGCAATATGCACTCATCACCACAGGGGACAAAATGCACATACTATCACATGTATGAAGAAAGAAAGGGCAATCATAATGCACATACAACCAAGTGTATGAAGAATGAAAGTGCAATATGCACTCATAGCCACAGTGGGCAAAATGTACATACTAACACATGTATGAAGAGAAAAAGGGCAAAATGCACTTATAACAACATGTATGAAGAGAAAAAGTGAAATATGCACTCATACCCAAATGTATGAAGAAAGAAAGGGCAATATGCACTTACAACCACATGTATGAAGAAAGAAAGTGCAATATGCACTCATAACCACATGTATGAAGAGTAAAAATGTTACATACACTCATAACCACAAGTATGAAGAGTAAAAATGCAACATACACTCATAACCACAAGTATGAAGAGAGAAAGTGCAATATGCACTCATAACCACATGTATGAAGAGAAAAAGTGCAATATTCACTCATAACCACATGTATGGAGAGAGAAAGTGCAATATGCACTCATAACCACAAGTATGAAGAGAGAAAGTGCAATATGCACTCATAACCACATGTATGGAGAGAGAAAGTGCAATATGCACTCATAACCACAAGTATGATGAAAGAAAGTGCAATATGCACTCATAACCACAAGTATGATGAAAGAAAGTGCAATATGCACTCATAACTACATGTATGAAGACAGAAAGGACATAAAAAAAGCGTTATCTGCCCTTGATGGTAATGGCCGCCTTTTTTTACTCTGTGTAAATACGAAGGAATGTTTTAGTTAGGGAGACTTTTTGTAGCTCAGTTTATGTGGTTCCAGTCGAGTATGGAGCCTGTTATCTATTTAACATGTGTTATGCCCATCGTTGGATTGATTGAATGTTGACTTTTTGTTTATAATGATGTGATTTTCTATGTGCAAGTGAACTGTAAACAAACGAGTCAAACGCACCGCTATCATCGACAGTGTATTATCTTCAGTAACTTTGTAAACATGTATTATGACAAATGTCTTGAACACTGGTCTTCTTAAGAGAAGACGTTACTCTTCAGAGCCATCACCCATAATGCCAGAAAATAAAACAAAACCATTACGAAAAAAATTATTCTGTGAACTTGATTTTGACACCGAAAAGAATAGCAAAATGAATGATTCACTCCCAGAACAGTACACAAATAACAACTGACCAACCAATACAACAGTCGCTGTTCTCAGATGAAGATGTAAATCGACTAGCGAAAGCTGTCAAAACTATTATGATTGACGATCTAAGGAAAGAATTAAAAACTGAATTACAAATGTATAACATAACTGCTCCATTGTATAATGAAATCCAGAATCTAAAACAAGAAAATCTTAACCTTAAGAAATCCTTTGATGAAATTACAGATTTGCATAATAAAGTTGACGACCTGGAACAACACAGTCGCAAAAGCTGTGTTCGCATTAGTGGTGTTCCCCAAAATCAGGATGAGGATACAACTAACATAGTATGTGAAATAGCACGCAATTTAGAACCAAATGATATAAGCGTTTCTCATCGATTACCAACAGAAAAAGGTCATCGACAAATTATCGCACGATTTACACATTCCAAAAAAAAGATCTGAACTATTGAGAGCTACCCAAAACATCAGAAAAGTTGAAGATCTGAAAGGAGTTGGAATAAGTCAGGACTTGACTAAATCCAGAGCCAAAGTTGCATACTTGGCTAGATCAGCTGTTAGACAAAACAAACTTAAGAAAACATCAGTATGGGATGGTAAAATTTATGTGACAGATAATTGTGATGTAAAGCATGTTATTTTCACTGAAAATGATTTGAATAAATTGATTAATCCTAATCCTAATCCTAGTTGTCCGCCACCAACTCAGTCTGTGATTCCAAGTCAACATTATCAGTCTGCGATGCCTGAATTCTATGTCCGCCCTCAACAGATGAATAACTTTCCACAACATATGAACAGCTTACCACCTCAGATGTTACAGACATCTCTGCCCATGCAACAGCCGACGCTCTTCAGCTCTACTGGAATGCCGCACTTTGCAATTCCTTGATAAACCAGTCTCATTGACAGTTTATTTATGTGTTATAAACTTTCTTTAATTTGTGCATAACAAACTTAATTATGGTCATCATAATATAAAATCCAAGATGTATAAATTATTAATTAGTTATCTACATACTAGCTATTTCAATTTGTGGGTTATAAACTTTCTTTAATTTGTGCATAATACAAACTTTGTTCAATTTGTGCATTACAAACTTAATTATGATCATCATAATATAAAATCCAAGATGTATAAATTATTAATTAGATACTAGTATCTACAAACTAGCTATTTCAGTTTGTGCGTTATAAACTTTCTTTAATTTGTGCATAATACAAACTTTGTTCAATTTGTGCATTACAAACTTAATTATGATCATCATAATATAAAATCCAAGATGTATAAATTATTAATTAGTTACTAGTATCTACAAACTTGCTATTTCAGTTTGTGCGTTATAAACTTTCTTTAATTTGTGCATAATACAAATGTTCAATTTGTGCGTTACAAACTTAATTATGGTCATCATAATATAAAATCCAAGATGTATGAATTATTAATCAGTTAGCTTTCTTTTTATTATTATTATAACTACGTTTTTCATATGCATTGATTTAAATGTTTTAACTTTTGGGATACACTTACATGTATACCGAGTCGTATACTACTATCATAGTATTGTGAAAATCCATGACTGGACAATATATATTTTAACAGATACGAGGATGGAAAAGAAAATCTACCCTTATTGCCAATTTATCGATTTTGGACTATGTTGTCAAACTTTTCATGACTTGATGCCATGAGTCTATAATTTT
Source organism: Modiolus philippinarum (assembly GCA_002080025.1). NCBI lineage: Eukaryota > Metazoa > Mollusca > Bivalvia > Mytilida > Modiolidae > Modiolus > Modiolus philippinarum. Next base: position 60,496 of record MJUU01030541.1, read on the forward strand.
GTAACTAAAGTTTTACTTTAAGGATGTTTGATATGTTCCACTGTTTGCTCTTTTTGAAACTTTAATATATATTACCAATTAATCTAACTTCTTCTTAATCTGAGATGGTACCCTTTTGGAATTCTCCAATTTTTTAAATTTTGGGTTGTTGGCCTATGTCTCATTTCCAGATAAATTATACGAAGCTGAATTAGTTGTAAAATTTGACTAAGGGGAGGGATGTTATGTTATTCAATGAAGATTCTGTTGTCAATTTCCCCTTAAGGTTCAGCATTCATGAAACATACACAAGTATAAAGAGTTAAAACTGTAATATACATTCATAACCACAAGTATGAAGAGAAAAAATGCAACATGCACTCATAACCAAATGCATGAAGAGAGAAAGTGAAATGTGCTTTCATAACCACAAGTATGAAGAGAAAAAGTGCAATATGCACTCATAACCACATGCATGAAGAGAGAAAGTGCAATATGCACTCATAACCACAAGTATGAAGAGAAAAAGTGCCATATGCACTCATAACCACATGCATGAAGAGAGAAAGTGCAATATGCACTCATAACCACAAGTATGAAGAGAAACAGTGCCATATGCACTCATAACCACAAGTATGAAGAGAGAAAGTGCAATATGCACTCATAACCACAAGTATGAAGAGAAAAAATGCAACATACACTCATAACCACAAGTATGAAGTGAAAAGTGCAATATGCACTCATAACCACATGCATGAAGAGAGAAAGAGCAATATGCACTCATAACCACAAGAATGAAGAGAAAAAATGCAATATGCACTCATAACCACATGCATGAAGAGAGAAAGTGCAATGCGCACTCATAACCACAAGTATGAAGAGAAAAAATGCAATATGCACTCAAAACCACATGCATGAAGAGAGAAAGTGCAATATGCACTCATAACCACATGTATGAAGATAGAAAGTGCAATATGCACTCATAACTGCTTCTATGAAGAGAGAAAATGCAATATGCACTCATAACCACAAGTATGAAGATAAAAAGTGCAATATGCACTCATAACCACATGTATGAAGATAGAATGGGCAAAATGCACTTATAACAACATGTATGAAGAAAGAAAGTGCAATATGTGCTCATAACCACATCTATGAAGAGAGAAAGTGCAATATGCACTCATAACCACATGTATGAAGAGAGAAAATGCAATATTCACTCATAACCACAAGTATGAAGATAAAAAGTGCAATATGCACTCATAACCACATGCATGAAGATAGAATGGGCAAAATGCACTTATAACAACATGTATGAAGAAAGAAAGTGTAATATGCGCTCATAACCACATCTATGAAGAGAGAAAGTGCAATATGCACTCATAACCACATGTATGAAGAGAGAAAGTGCAATATTCACTCATAACCACATGTATGAAGAGTAAAAATGTAACATACACTCATAACCACAAGTATGAATAGAAAAAGTGCAATATGCACTCATATCCACATGTATGAAGAGAGAAAGTGCAATATGCACTCATAACCACAAGTATGATGAAAGAAAGTGCAATATGCACTCATAACCACATGTATGAAGATAGAAAGGGTAAAATGCACTTATAACCACATATATGAAGAGAGAAAGTGCAAAATGCACTCATAACCACATGTTTGAAGAGAGAAAATGCAATATGCACTCATAACCACATGTATGAAGAGAGAAAATGCAATAAGCACTCACAACCGCATGTATGAAGAGAGAAAGTGCAATATGCACTCATACCCACATGAATGAAGAGATAACATGCAAAATGCACCCATAACCGCTTGTATGTAGAGAGAAAGTGCAATATGCACTCATAAGCACATGTATGGAGAGAGAAAGTGCAATATGCACTCATAACCACATGTTTGAAGAGGGAAAGTGCCATATGCACTCATACCCACATGTATGAAGAAAGAAAGTGCAATTTGCACTCATAACCACATGTATGAAGATAGAATGTGCAATATGCACTCATAACCACATGTATGAAGAGAAAAAGTGCAGTATGCACTCATAACCACATGCATGAAGAGAGAAAGTGCAATATGCACTTATAACCACAAGTATGAAGAGAAAAAGTGCAATATGCACTCATAACCACATGCATGAAGAGAGAAAGTGCAATATGCACTCATAACCACATGTATGAAGATAGAAAGTGCAATATGCTCTCATAACTGCTTGCATGAAGAGAGAAAATGCAATATGCACTCATAACCACATGTATGAAGAGAGAAAATGCAATATTCACTCATAACCACAAGTATGAAGATAAAAAGTGCAATATGCACTCATAACCACATGTAGGAAGATAGAAAGGACAAAATGCACTTATAACAACATGTATGAAGAAAGAAATGAAGAGAGAAAGTGCAATATGCACTCATAACCACATGTATGAAGAGAGAAAGTGCAATATTCACTCATAACCACATCTATGAAGAGTAAAACTGCAACATACACTCATAACCACAAGTATGAAGAGAAAAAGTTCAATATGCACTCATATCCACATGTATGAAAAGAGAAAGTGCAATATGCACTCATAACCACATGTATGATGAAAGAAAGTGCAATATGCACTCATAACCACATGTATGAAGAGAGAAAATGCAATA